>CABHPH010118343.1:0-29443 GCA_902168325.1 Peromyscus nudipes
TGAATGGTAATACTTTTCCTCAACAATCTGAAGGTTAAATTAAAATTCGTTTTCAAATTAGAAGGAAACACCTACTAACTGTCAATCATCCCAATATTTATTTGAGGCTCTGCTTTAGAAAACTACGGAGATAGAAAAGCATTATCTCTGAGTCAATCTTTTCTAGTATTCTGAGTATTTTATTTAGAGCCTACAAAAATTCTTTCTTTTTAAACCAGCACTACAGCAAACTTAAAGCACACCTTTTTAAAGTTTGTGAACAAGATCTAGCAAAGGCTCCAAGGACACTTCAATTGATGGTGAATCACGGTTTTAAAAGCTCAGGAATTTCTGATCAATTGTTGAGCACCTAATGCCAAGTTTCACTGTCCTCCGTAGCTTTATTAAAAATAGATAATATTGTCCATGCTTGACACAAGATATTGGAGAAGCTATAAAAAGCAAAGAGATAGGTAAATACCCAGCTACAGAGATTAGTGAAGGAGAAAAGTCTTACAAGAACAGTTAATAAAATGCCCATCTTGTAGGGTATAAAAATGAATGAGTAGTTACATTCCAAGACCTAGATATGAAGGAGGACAGTCTGAGTTTTGCCCACTCTGCTTCAGAAACACATCCACTGAACTGAACGTTCGTTCACTGAAGGAACAAATGAAGTAAAGGGGACTACACCATATGAAAACAAAAATGCAAGACAAGGCCAAAGTTGACTTCATCTGCTGATTCTCAATTTTATGCCAACTACATTTTAAACAAACCCATACGATACACATTGTAGAACCCACTGTCTCGTTTTGTTGCCTATATGGTTAAAACCTCCAAAATTGCCCTGCCCAGCATGGAAGTTAATATGCATTACTGTCCTGGCAGGATCTAGAATCATCTAGAAGACAAGATCCTAGGCATGGTTAGGAGGTATTTTCTGCATTAAGTTTCATGAGGTATGCAAACTGCCACAGATGTAGGTAATGCTGTTCTGTGGACACGAGCTCTAGGCTACTATGTAAAACAGAAAAGGAGAGCTTGACACCAGCTTTCACCTCTGCTTCCTGACTACAGAAGCAATGGAAGCTGCTGGTTGCTTCACCTTTCTGCTCCTATGATTGTTGTCTTGTGGACTAGATCCTCATGAGCTATAATCTAAAACAAATCACAAAGTCCATCATAACGAACTTACCACACAAAGTGAGTAGAGAATCAGAACTACCACTGACTGTTTCATGCTATGAAATATCAAAATTGTTTATTCTGTCAGCACTCCACTAAGTAAATGACTTTTACGAATATGTACAAGTTCATAATTAAATGGGCTCCCTTGCCACTGTGTTACTTGGCTTTCTATAGCTGTGGCTGAAGTAACTAAGAGATGAACCCAAAGAGAGGAATCATTCACTTTGACTCATGGTTTCAGGGCTTTGCCTCCATCATGACAGGCACCACACAGTGGAGTAGAGTAGCACATATCATGGTGGCCAGGAAATAAAGAGAATACCCACCCATGTGAGATTTCTTCTTTGTCCCATTTCCTCTAGCTGGGCCCCTGGCCTATGGGTTGTGCCACCCACACTCAGTACAGGAGTACTAAGTATTAATTAAATTTTCCTCTTTAATTAATACTTCTTGGAAACAGCCTAGTAAATATAGGCATGAGCTAATATGCTAAGTACATCTGAAGCCAATCAAGTTGACAGTTACAATTAACCATCGTCAGCATTAATAGAAAATAATATTTTATTTGACACAGGAAAAGGTGATACAGGGATTTCTCCCATAGTCAAGCAGATTTCACAACTGAATTTCACGAGTGAAGTCCCACAGTCAGGCAATCAACTGTCTAACTGCTCACCTGCTTCCAAGACATAAAACAGGCTACATTGTCAACACAGACAATTAAATCTATGCTGTTTTCAGTAAAAGAAACAAAACCCTGATTAACTGAATGAGAGCATATTTTAGAGATTTTGACACAGTTTTATTTGGGTTTGTATTAGTATTTTCTTCTTATCCCTTCCACTGCCCTCCATCCAGATTAACTTTGGTGTTGATACCTGTGGATGCATGCATTGGCAAATGGTTCATGTCTGGCCCTATATGAATTGGTAGACATGCTTATGTAGTTGGGTGAGTGACTGTGAAATGTTTTCAAAACCTTCTGTGTTCAACCCCCACTGTCTAGCTAGCTTAGACAACATGCATTTCCAAGCATATGTGAAATTGTGTGGGGGTATTGTGTTCCCCAAGATATTGTGTATGCTAATAAACTTATCTGGGGTCAGAGAACAGGACAGCCACAATATTAAACATAGAGGTTAGGCAGTGGTAGCATACGCCTTTAATCCTAGCATTTCAGAGACAGAAATCCCTCTGGATCTCTGTGAGTTCAAGGCCACATTGGAAACGGCCAGGCACCGTGATACACACCTTTAATCCCAGAAAGCCACACCTTCAATCCCAGGGAATGGTGGTAGAAAGCAGAAAGGTATATAAGGCATGAGGACCAGAAACTAGAAGCATTTGGCCTGGAGAAGCGGCCTGGAGAAGCATGTGGCTGGTTAAGCTTTCAGGCTTCTAGCAGCAGTTCAGCTGAGACCCATTCTGGATGAGGGCTCGGGGCATCCAGTCTGAGGAAACAAGACCAGCTGAGGACCCAGCGAGGTGAGATAGCTGTGGCTTATTCTGTCTCTCTGACCTTCCAGTGTTCACCCCAATAACTGGCCTCGGGTTTGATTTTATTAATAAGACCTTCTAAGATTCATGCTACAAAATTGCTTACTTGTCTTCATAAAAAGAGAAATTTGAAACATTGATTTTACATCCAGGTCAATACTTGTATTTTCTTGGAAGTAAATTTCCAAACCAATTACATCAAGAAAGAAAAATGTGAACTTAAATCAGCTTTGTCCGCTATGAGATTCAACACAGCCTACCATTGTTTTCAAGCAATGTCCTCAAAACCATAAACATAATCTAGGGGACTGACTTTAATCAAATGATGAATACCCAGGTAAGCAGTCCTTTGGTATCATCCTGCCCACTTACCTGCCCTTATCTGTTCTTTGATATGAGGGCATCTTCTTGCAGTTCTTGTTTTTACCTAAATACCAGTTTTCTATTTTATTTAAAAATTAATTTTGTGTGTATGAGTATATGTACATGAGAGTGTAATACATGCATATGGTATATGTGCGTGGGTGTGCAGATAAGCAAGTTCGTGTAAGTGTGCAAGTCTGTGAGAGCACACAGAGGCCAAAGGAGGGCACTGATTGGCTGTGCGACTCTGTCATTGTCTGCATTATTCTCTTGAGATCTCTCACTGACTTTGGAACTAGGCTGATAGCCAGTAACACCCCAGCAATCCTATCTCCACTTCCTGTTTCTCAGAGGGCAAAGGTCCAGGAACCATGTGTGGTTTGCTACATGGGAGTTGGGAATTTGAACTCAGGTCTTCATGCTTTCTTGGCAAGCAGTCTTACTGTTGACACATGTCCAGTGCTCAAGTTTGGTTTCTAACTTGGAAACCTCTACTCTTCAGAAAGTGGGCAAAGCTATGGTTGAGAATTAATGTTCTTAGCAAAGTACTTACTCAAGCATACTGAGACTTCTCTATGTGAAAGCTAATTTATAAATGTATTTACTGAATAACAGTAGTATATCTATTGCCTCCAAGCTAAACCACAATTCAGCAGCTTAGCACTACTGACATCTTATATCAGATATTTTTTCTTTATATTAGACAAATTTGCACTGTACCTGTAGAGTGTTATGGAGCTCCATGCTCTCTGCCCATCAGATGCCGCCAGCATATTTGCAACCTTCCATCCAATCTATCTCCCCAGCTTCCAATCTACAGATAGCAGTCCATGTAGCACCTTGTGTCCACTGGGGACTTATTGTTCCTCCAAGGAAAAGCAAATCAACTGACAATCATCAAAGTAAAGTTGTCCTAGCAAACGTGGAACCGAACTCTCCTTTCTTCAGGAGAGTAGCACCTGTTGAGCAAGAGATCTGTCTATATTATTCATAGCATGTACCAAGCACTCAGCACTGTGTCTGCCATATAGCATGTAACCAGCCAAATATTCTGAAGTGAATGGAGGGTTGAAATGCCTTAAGCAATGACCCTCCACTCATGAAAACACTATATAGCTGTTAATATGCTTATCAAAATAAGTGCTCAAGAAATGCTAACTGAAAGAGCCAAGTAGAATTGTAAAATATGTGTATCATTTATTATTTGTCTTGTTGTATGATGAGTTATTTCCTGAAGTACATGTAAAAACCATTGCTGTGTAAAGTTGCAGGCTGATTGGTTTTCACCATTTTCATATGCTACATATAAGTTATGACATAAGATTTTATTAAACATAGTTTCATTGTATAATCACAGAGGCATAATGAAGTATGGCAGGCCTAGATCCCTAGATAAAGCCTCCTCTCACTCTCCACACTGAATGACACTGAGGTCTAGACACAGCAGACTTCCACCTTTAGAGCATTTGTGGCTCTGTACAAAAGCTACTCTGGACCTTGTGACTATGCAGAACTCAGTGCCTTGTACCCAATGCATCATGGGTATCATGGAGGTCTGCAGAAAAAAACTAGATTTCCCAGTCCTCTACAAATATAGAGTCTAATTAGGAAAGCAAGAGCTCCATGCACAGCACCATCAGAACAACAGGAAGCGCTCAGGTGTGACCTCCACTTCTATAAGAGGGAAACATCAAGGAGTCGCTTGAGGTCAGCTGTCAAGATTTAGACATGGGAAGAAGGGAAAGAACATCTCTGAGAAACAAAAGGCAAATATTGCCAATAAAATCATGAGGACAGTAGATGAGATCCCATGGAATCATCAAAGATGACCTTGTCTCTGAAACAGAGAGAGATGAAGGGACCATCTCCCAACAGACAGACAAACAGCCTCTTGAAAAGGTCAATCCTTTGATAAGTAGTCACGTCCCAGGCATGAATAACCAAGCATGCAGTACCTTTGCTTGACAGTATCAAATGGCAGAACCACAAGTCTTTAACAAAAAATAATTACTTATGTGCTGGAGAGATGGCTCAGTGCTTAAGAGCACTGGCTGCTCTTCAGAAGGACACGAGTTCAAGATCCATAACCCACATGCATTTACAACCATCTGAAACCCCAGTTCCAGGGTATCTGAAGTCATCTTCTGACTTTGATGGGTACCAGGCATGCAGGTTATACGTAGACATAAATACAGACAAAACACCCATACACATATGAAATAAAATAATAATTATAATTACACACAGACCCTTTTTGCAATAGAGAGCTTGAGCCACTTCTCCAGTTTATTCTAATTCTCATTGATCCACATGGCTTATTCCCAAGAGATTCTGCAGGAAAATTCCCATACAGTGGACATCAGCCAAGGTCTGTTGTCTGGTTCTGAGGCTGCTACTTTATCCCAATTTTGTCCAATTTCTACATAAATGGGTAGCCTCACTGTGGGAGAACAGACTCCACAGTCAAACAGATAGTATTCACATTTAGACATCCTCCTTTTCTGTGTGTGAAATTTTAGACAAGTTATTCTACCATCTGAGTCTTATTTGTGAGAGAGGAATGCTGATGGATGAGTGTGTGATGGGTTGTATTTGCCCCAATAAAATCTACTGAGATTCCCATCCCTGGGCGGCCTGGGAATATATCCTGTTAAGAAATGGGAGTTTGGGGGCTGGAGAGATTTCACAGTGGTTAGAGCACTTTAGATACTTGTAGAGGACCAAGGTTCAGTTCCCAGCACTGACATAGCAATCCATACTCATAAGTGATTCCAGTTCCAAGAGATCTAATGCCCTCTTCGGCCTTCTCCAGCATTGCACACATACGGTACATATCCTTAAATGCAGACAAACATGTACATAAAAATTAAATCAATCTTTAATGGAGAGAGAAAGAGAGAGAAGGGGGGAGTCTTTTCAGACAGTAAAGGTGAGAATTGGACCTAACCCATCTAACTGCTATCATTTAAGAGGACATTTATAGACAGACATACATGTGAAGGACATTTCATGATAACAGACACATGTACTGGAGTTATGTTGTAATAAGCCAAGGCAAGTCAGAGCATGCTGGCAAATCTCAGAAGCAAGGAAGAACTCCTGTGAAGGGCTCAGGGTCTGGTTCTCATACCTTGATTTTGGAGTTCTAAACTTCTAACAATTGGACAATAAATTTCTGCTGTTTTCAGTCTCAAAGTTTGGAGTGTACTGTCACAGTGGTCCTCAGAAATTAGTGCATCCTAAATGAATATGCTGCTATAAATTCAGTGAAAGCAGTAGTTAATTGATTACTTTGTGTCTATCCATATAATTCTGTATGTTTATGTAAGATATCATTATTGAAGGAAGCTGGTAATGAGCACCAGACTTCTCTGTCCCGATTTTGCAACTTTGTATGAATCTATAATTATTTCAAAATTAAAAAATAGAACTCTGAAGAAAATCAATGAGGCAATTCATGTAAAATGCTTTGTTTATCAAAGTATTCAAGCAATATTTCTGGGATTATTTTTTAAATCAATAGGTTTATAGCATGCTAGAGAATCCTGATTGGCTTAAAAGGCTGAAGTTGTGTAATCATATGGGATATTGACTAAAGATCAACTATGAATTACCTTGTGCTTTTGACCTTCAGATCTGAAACAGTGCATACCATTGATACATTGCAGCTGGTTTTCCAGGAATTGCAGAAGTGCTGATGTTCTTTTCTGTGTCTTCTACTGAGTCTCAGGAAGTTGTTCTCCCATGAAGTGTGCAGTGGGTTCCTTGGACCCTGCCTGCTGTATTGAATACTTAAACGTATAGATGCTGGCTCTCCCAACTTGTGATTTGTTTCCTTATCTCCATAGTAACAAGTTAGCCATGATGAAACCAACATAGCACCTGAGGAGCCATCCTTGAGAGTTGGCATTTTCACCCACACAAACACTCTTAGGACTCACATCCCATAAGGTAAGAATTGTAGAGATTAGCTTATATGCAAATGCACAAAATATGTGCTTTTGCTTTTTCTGTTTATTATTTGAGAATTTCACACACACACACACACACATACACACACACACACACACACACACACACACACGATTATATCCACTCCTCTAATTCCTCTCTACAATTTACCCCTCCACATGTCCCCCATGTCCCCCGATAACTTCATGTCATCTTTAAAAAAAATAAGCCTCAAATTCCGATCAGTGCTATTTGTGTGTACATGGACATGGGGTTGGTTGCTGGAGTATAGGCCACCTACCAGTGGCTGCATCCCCAAAGGAGAATGAGTTTCCCTCCCCCAGCAACTATCAACTTCCAACTGCTCTTCTATCAGGTTGAAGAATCATGAACACCCCCCCATCCATGCTGGACTTTTTGTCTGGCTTGACCATGTGCATGTCTTGTACTACCACAGTAGCTGTGAGTTTATGAATACAATAGTCAGGCTGTGTCCTGAAGGTAACATTTCACAGTGCCCCTCTCCATGCTCTTGTTCTTATGTCATTTGTGCCGTCTCTTCGCTGATGTTCCCAGAACTTTGGCAGGGCGAACTGAAACCCAGCACAAAGCCCCTGTCCTAGGGTGTAACCTGCTATTGCTGTTTTAATGAATGTTCATGTCAAACTTCTTTTTAAATACTCGTGTTTATACCAGTAGATCCAGACTGTTCTCAATTTGGATCAGAAAAGATTTTTGAGAGCAGCAATCAATGCAGAAACTCAAAACTGGTCCAAATGCTAAGAATCAGACTGTGAGTACTTAGTCCTAAAAGGAACACATTTGTTCAAATGTACAAAGTTTTGGGGGTGTTATGACAACCCCAGCATCTAAAAAACAAATCCTATAGTATTAAGTTAGTTTCTGGTTCCAGGCTTCCTTTTGCTTTGAGTATTTCAGAAGTTGCAGACAGAGATCTGTCCATCGTGGACACGATATCTACCTGCTTTGCTATAAGGAATAAAGGCAATCTAGGATCAGGACAGAGCAGGCAGGGAAGTTACAGTAGTCACCCAAGGTTTTGTTTATTCTTCAGATCGTCTGATTAAAGAATTTATAGCAAGGGTGACAGGGGAGACAGCTCAGCTGATGAAGAACTTGCCCTGCAAACACGAGAACCTGAGTTTGCTTTCCAAGCACTCACATAAAAAAGCCAGAGGCAGCAATGCACTCTTGTGATTCCAGAGATAGAGAGGTGCAGACAGGTAGAAGCCTAGGGCCTGCTGGCACAGCAGTCCAGCTGAACTGGTGAGTTCCAGATTCAGTAAGAGAGCATGTCTCAAAAACCAAGAAAGCCACTGAAGAAGACAACAGACATTGACCTTCGGTCTACACACACATACCACACACACACACACACACACACACACACACACACACACACACACGCACACACACCACTAACGCACACATTAACATACATAGAGAGAAATAATATATACAAGGCATGTTTCTAACGTGTGTTGTCACTGTGACAGAAGTAGCCACAGTCCCTGTTCCCACAAAACTTATTCCTAAGCAGAGACAAAAGAAACAGTCAAGAAAGCAAATAGGTACCAAGTCATTCTAGAGGGCAAGGAACAAGGAAAACAGACCAAGTTACGTGATCACTAACAAGAGGACCCACGATGAGTGGATAAAGGACTGGCAGGCACACTCACCACACAGTTGGCTGTCTGTAGAGCTGAGGAGGAACTAGCCAGGCTGAAAGGAAGAAACCCGATAACTCAGGCGGGAAACATGCAAGGACTAGCAGAAAGAAATCTTCTACATTAGGAGGATAGATACAAGGGCCCCAGGACACACATTCTAGGAGCAAAAGTCATGACATGTGATCAATTCAGAGTCCAGGGCATTAGCCTATGAAAGGCTTAGGTGGTGATTTTTATGCAGCAAAAGGCTTGAGGATGATTTTAAGATGAAGGATGCAGGAGAAGGGGAAACATCAAAATTCCATGAAGAAAAGACTCTCTCGGGTTATTTCAGGTTATAATCATCATAAAAACATTTTTTAAAAAGAAAACATATTCATTTGCCTACTAGGTTCCAATAGGTCACTTGCAAAAGTCCTAAGATGTAACGTAAGAGGTCAGAACCTCGAACTGTCTGAGAGTAGCCACGAATGTCTGTTGCTCTGTCACATGGTATAGCATTCACAAGCTTCCTGTATTTAAGCGCAGATCTCAAAAGGATGCTTTATGCATCTATGTCAGAGTACAGAACTATAAACCAACTAAACACACATAAACATAATTTTGATATGATGACCATCACTATTATCAACAACCTGGTAGACTCCCATGGGGAGAGAAATTTGTTTATGATACTCGCGAGATATAAGTCATTTTGGATATAATGGCCGTGTTTCACAATTGATAAAGTATCATGGCTTGAGGGAATGTGGTCCGTGGTAGTATGGTGGTAGGAGATGATTCTGGCTGTGGCAGTGGAAACATGAGGTAACTGATTTTATCATGTCAGCAGTCAGGAAGCATAAAGAGATGGAGCTGAAGTAACAGTTGGACTGTGAGCCTCAGATTCTCCATTCAGGGAGCCACCTCCTCCATGAAGTTGTGATCTAAATTCCCAAGATTCCACAACTTCCGGAAACAGTGACACCAGCTGGGGACCAGTAGTGAAAACACATGAGAATATGGGGGAAGTTCCCCATTCAAACCATACTGGCTATGTAGCCCATATATCCTGTGCCCTTTTATACCCATGTTCAGCCATATGCAGTATTTTAAAGGCCATTGGAGGTAAACCACAACTGTTTGTAGCAGGTGTGAAAAGTTTGTAGATAAGAAGCTGTGGGGTGAAAGGGATGCTGCCATCACTTGTCACACCCAGATTTGTATCTATCTGGAGGAGACAGTATCTTCTTGATAGAATGCATCTACTTATACAGAACCATGGCTGAGCTGTGGATCAAATCCCATACATATTTCATTTTATCCAGAAGCCAAGGCCCTGAAATGAAAAATGAATGTGGGGCTGACAAATTCAGAACCTGAGCAGACATTTTGAAACAAGGTCTGTCTGCAACAAGAATTAATGGTGCCAGAGGCAAGGGGACATCATGGTCTCAGAGAATCTTCTGAAACAAAGGCCACATTCCTGAAGAGAAAATGATTGAGTAGTTGGAGAAAGAGAGCCACACATTGCTCAACAAAGCCTTCCTCATAGTAGGCGGCCACTAAAGTTTGCCATATAGTCCAGACAACTCTGGTCAGCATCCATAGGCATGCACAGAGCTTTGTAGGCAAAGATAGCCAAAATGTCATATTATCATATAATGTTAAAACAAACTTGTTTGGGAGCTAATCACTCCAATTCTGGCTATTCCACTCTCAAATTGTGTTTCTTTAAGTCCAATACTCATTCTCCAAATAATGTGTGAGTAAACCTCTTTAAAAGGATCTAATGGTATTTGCCTTTCATGGCTGTTATCATATCTGATAGCATGGCTAAGTATAGAGAAGGTCCTGAATATGTACTGGTTGATTCTGCCTTTTTATTATTTCATTGCTATATATTCAGTAACTCATTATCAGCATGATATTCCTTGCCAAAAAATGGCTATGGGATTTCTAATTCAAACCATGGCAGAATAATATATGACATTTCAGTTATCTCCTCATAGCACAAATGTGTGAAGCAGTCAATCTAATTCATTTAATAAAATGAGAAATGGAAAATCATGGAGCTATAATAATTGATGAGAAAGACCCTCAACAAGATTGGAGGTTTCTTCTGAAATTTACAAAGTTGTGGAAGACACAAGTTCCCTATAAGGGTGAGAAGAAGGTAGATGTATGTGTTCTAATTAATCCTATTCAATATTAAATCAAGGGCATGAGCCAAGGAAACATAAGATACATAAAGTATGATTTTTAAAAAATACAGTTATGGTGAGTATGATTAAGAGCCAAACTTGTTCCACAGGCCAAGAGAGAGAAAAGAGAGATTAGGCCTAGCTTGGGCTTTTGACATTTCAAAGCCTGCCACCAGTTGCACATTCATCCAACAAGACCACACCTCTTAATCCTTCTAATCCTTTCAAAGGGTTTCATTCTCTGTTAACTGACTAAGCACTCAAATATATGGGCCCATGGAGGCCATTCTTCTTCAAAAAAGCACATTCCCCTTCCTGGCTCCCATAGACTTATGGCCTTTCATAGTGCAAAATGCATTCATTCCAACTTTGAAAGGCCCTATAGTCTTTTAGTCTTAAGGTTGTTTAAAAGTCCAAACTCTTTTCTGAGACTCAAGTCAATCTCTTAACTGTAATCCCCTGTAAAATCAAAATCAAAAAGTAGATTGTATACTTTCAACATACAATGGCACAGAATATATACTACCATTCCAAAAGAGAGGAAAGGGAGCATAGTGAGGAACTATTGGTCCAAAGCAACACTAAAACAAAGAGAACAGACTCCACATTCTGCATATCTATGCCTGATGTCAAAGAGCTCTTCAAATCTCCAACTCCTTTCAGCTTTGTTGACTGCAACACACTTCTGTCTCTTGAGCTGGTTCCATGCCCAGTCTATAGCTCTCCTTGGCAGGTATCCCACTACTCTGGGATCTCCAACATCTTGGGGTCTCCAACACAATGCATGTTTCACCTCCACAGTTTCACATAATGGCCTCTCTGTGCCTCCATGCAGGGCAACTATGACACATGCCTGGCCTCAGTGGCTTTCCTTAGTCATGGAGGGGAATTCCATAACCCCTTTATTGTTTCCTCGACTCTAAAGCCAGAACCAAGTGGCCAAATCTCCCAAGTTCTTCTGTTTGCTAGTGCTGGACCATGGCACCCTCCTTCAGTTATATCAGCATACTCTTTATGCTTTCTGTTTTTGCTGTTTTTATTCAGTGCCTAAGCTTTTCTTTAATTTCTTTGTACAAGTTGGAAGCTTAGCTGGGTGGGGTCTTGCCCAGAAGTCAACACTCCCTTTATTTCATTTAGCATCAGGTTTTTCTTTAAACTTGTATTTTTTTGAGCACAGGACTTGGCTCCATTACACTTCCTGATACTCCTTTTCTTCTTTCAAACTGTACAATTTATAATTTTTCTTGTGTATGTAGCTCCTTTTCATTATATATCTCCATAAGACTGGCCACTAATAACCACAAGACACAGTGAATACTAGGCTGTCTTAAAATCTCAGCCAAGGCCATATTAATCCAAAACTCTTCAGTTTAACATCAAGAAGATTTTTCAAACAATAGCAGAAAGTAGCCACGTTCTTTGCAAAAATATTGTAAGAATGGTATCCTGGTCACTTGCTAATATTTTTCTCTGAAATCTATTGATTGAGACATCATAATCTACGTTGCTCTCAGCACTGCTGTCTTCTATGTTCCTACTAGTAAGGCCCATTAAGCCCTGATTAAAGCATTCACTGTTTTCCTAATTCAAAGTGTCCAAATCCACATTTCACCAACAAGCAGCATGGTCAGTCACAGCCATAACCCATTCCTGGTACCAGCTTCTATCTTAGTCACTGTTATATTGCTGTAAAGAGATGCAGTGACTAAGACAATCCTTACAAAAGAAAGCATTCAATTGGAGGTTTGCTTACAGTTTCAGAGGTTTAGTTAATTATCATGATGGAGGGGAGCACGGTGGCACTCAGGCAGACATGGTACCAGAGAAGTAGCTGATAGCTACATCCTGATCTACAGCCAAACGAGAGAAAAGAGAGATGTGGCCTGGCACAGGCTTTTGACACCTCAAAGCCCACCCCCAGTGACACACTTTCTCCAGCAAGGCTACACCTCTAATCTTCTCAAAGAGTTCCACTTTCTGTTGACTAAGCACTCAAATATATGAGTCTACAGGGACCACTCTCATTCAGACCACCACAGAGGCAAAAATGGTTGTATGAAGAGAAGAAAGTCTGTTCAACAAATAGCAGCTGAACAATTAGATATCTACTTTTAAAATGGTGACCTTCTTTGCTCTCATTCTCAGGAAAAATTTAAGTCAGGATAAATGCAATCCTACATAGCATCAGAGATGATAAAGCTTCACAAACAGTAGAAGGTAAAACATGTTCAAATCTATCTTGAGAAAGCATTCTAAGATGCGGGAATAGTGAGCATACAATAAAGTTATTCATAAAGTTGACATGTGTTTATTAGATGTTATTAATAAAATCCATTGACAGACCTAGGAAAATATATGCAGAATACACAGCTGAGTCTGATGACAGTGATAAAAGCATAAGCAATAATAAATGCAGTCAACAGATATTTCACAAAAGGAGACACACAAAATAGCCAATATACACCAGATGAAAACAGCAACATTGATCATTGGGGAAATGCAAATTGATGCTACAAGGCTATATCATCGCATAGCATTGGAATAGCTAAAATGCACATGCAGAAGTTCACAAATGCATCTACAGAAATACCACAAGAACTGGCAATGATACCAACAACAGAATATCACATACATTAATGGAAAGGATATAAAATCAGAGGACAAATACTATAAAACAGCTTGTTGGTTTCCTTTTATTTTATTTTATTTTATTTTATTTTATTGGATATTTCAGAACATTAAAAAAAATCAAGCTGGAACTGACCTTTAAGCCTTACCCCCAAGGACTACCTTTAATAGTAGAAGGGTCTATACAAGCCATCAGGGGAGAAAAGCAATCAATATTCCTACAGAGCTGGAAAGCCTACAAACCATAACAATGATGAGACACCCAAGATATCCCCCAAAGCACAATAGTGGCACTTATATCTTGGGGTAATCAACATCCACTTAATTGGGCTAAAGGCCTGTTCAGTAGGAGGGGATTCATGCCTGATACTATGAACTAGCCAATGACCCTTGGCTGCTGTGGGTGTACACCCTAGAAGAAAACCCACTACTTCGATTTTCCCAAATCAGTATTTTACTTATAAAGTAGACTATATATATTGTCACCCAGCAGCTCTTAGGGATTTACCTAAATAATCATAATATCTGAGGAATCCATTCTTCTTAGAAGTATTTCTAGAACCCTTAACTTCCTCGGTGACACTGACATCTCATACTTTCCCATCTTTATCACGTTAGCACTCAGGACTGTACTTGGCTCTTTACATGTCTGTCATCAGCATGAAATGTTGAAACATCTTGTGAGTGACAACCTTGTCTAGTGTTCATTTGCATGTATTTGTATTAAGTGATATTTAATACATGTTGGCTTCATTTATTAAATCGGGAGGCTTGGCTATTTTGTGAGCTGTAAGAATGTTCATACCAAATGACAGAGAAATAAGCAAATCTTCAGGTTTGAAGGTGATAACTTGGGGTAGTAGGTGACAGACTCTTCTCTCTTTCCTATAAAGTCTTCATTGTTTTGTTCAAAATTTCTGAATTTGGCAGTGAACCACTAGACATCCTTTTAATTTTGATTTGTTTTATGATCACATTCTTACTTGTAATTCCTTGTGAATACTCACTTCCTTCCTGAGTTTGATGAAACTATTCTATCTCATAACCTTATTATAAAGATTATCACTGCCTTTGGCTCAAAGATTTCCATAGAATTATTATATGAAGAGTTATGAATTACTGTTTATAGCAGATTTCCTTACATTAAAAGGAAAAGAGATACAATTTCTCTTAAATTAATTTACATTTCAAAAGAAATATCCACATCTGTATGAAGAATAATCATAATCATTTAATCTTGTTGCTAGTATATCAAAATTATTTTAATGTACACTTGAATTGTTATTTCATCATGAATTGCCAATGATGATACAAACACAGTACCAAATTACATTTGAAAATGCCGGAAGAATTGTTCTCTGATGGTCCCAAAGGCAGTGGAACTATACTCTTAAATAAGTAGAAAGATTTCTATATTATGGCAACATTTTATGAACTAATTTTCAAAATACTCAGTTGTCTCTAAAGCTTTTTTGAAACAAAAGAGAATAGAAAGTACAGAGTTAGATATAAGCCATTATAGACTCTGATTTGATCAAGAATAGAAAATATTTTAAATGCAGAAAAGATTTTGTGGCAGTCTCCACATATTTAAAGGGATATATGGTAGTTTTTTTTAGTCACATCCTTTTGGATTTTCTGTCTATTGAACAGAAAAATAAGAAACAATAGCCTAAGACAACACACAGCTTTTCACTGCATTTGCACCGTCCTCCAGGCCCCATTAATCCCTTTCTTGCTAAGTACAGCCCTCAAATAAGTGAAGACTTTCAAATAGAAATCTCTTTGTTCTGTTATCTTTATTCAGTATCTCCCCCGTCTATGATGTCTGAATTTGACTCCTACAGAATACTTTTATATCCTTGGAAATGCACACCAATGATTCAATTCTTATTTATCCCCTGACCCATTCAACCACCAATCCACCCATGCATGCACTAATATCTCTTTCCTTTCTTCCTCTCTTCCTTCCTTCCTTCAGTTTCTAGCACAACATGCCATTATTCTAACTGTTTTCTCTGACCCTTAATTTCCCCATAATGAGTCACAGTTCACACCTGGAGAGTACAGGTAGGGTGATGTTTCTCTCCATCTGTTGTTTTTCATGTTAAATTTAGATATCTCTGGAAGTGCCCAGATTTGATAATGATAGGTGAGGGTGTGTTAGATATGTGCTAACAGAAAGGCATTTTGTAATTCCTGTGTGCAATGAGTAATTTTCAACCCACTGCAATCGTTCTTGGTTGCCATAGACCTTAACTACTCCAACACTCTGTTGAAATTGCTCACAGAGTAACCTTTTCAAGTGATTTCTATTTTCTTCCCTAGCATCATTTGATGCATGATGCCCAGTGAGGTAGAACCTTAATGTGTATTTATTCATTATTTATTTAAATAAGGTCAGTTGTACAGGAAACATGTTCACTTATTTCCAGTTCTGAAGAAAGCATCATCCATTCATCTTGGTCTGAATAGTTCTGTTGTTGTTGTTTTGTTTTTTCATGCCCAGAATATAGTATAGGGAGAATGTGAATATTTTGTTTTACAGAAAATCACCAACACACATACAATTGGAATTAGAGTGCATTGAGGTCTAGTGTGAGTCAAAACCCATCCCTGGGCCGGGCAATGGTGGCACACACCTTTAATCCCAGCACTTGGGAGGCAGAGCCAGGCAGATCTCTGTGAGTTCAAGGCCAGCCTGGTCTACAGAGCGAGATCCAGGACAGGCACCAAAACTACACAGAGTAACCCTGTCTCAAAAAAAACCAAAGGAAAAAAAACAAAAAACAAAAACAAAAACCATCCCTGGGCTACAAAGGGAATCTTAGCCACTCTACTTTCAGACTTCAATGAAGCAACTGAGAGTCCAGGAATGTCATGGCTACTTCAGGGATCTGGATGCTCCTGCTTTCTGGTCCAGGTGGTCATTAGCTGTTGCCATCAGATGTGATCTGCCGACCGTCTGCCTCAGCATAAAGTAGAGGCAGTGTGGCCCAACACTCTGACCCCTTCACAACTGTACTTGAAAATGAATCAATTTCCTCTCAAGTTTAAAAGCCAAATCCACACACTAAGAATATCCTTGTTGTTGGTGTGAAGAGAGCAGTTTCACATTTTACAAAATGACGCAAGTCAGGCAGGCGTTGCTTGGCACCTGATACCTGCAGGCTTCGGCACCTCTCCAAGTTCAAAACCAGCTGCCATGTCCCATTTTTAAACTCATGCAGACACCTTCCACTAATGAGGGTCATACTCATTCTTTTGATTCTTTACAGGGTATAATATGTGTGGAAATCAAGAGATTAAAGTAGATGAAGAAAGCCAGGGGCCGCCTGCCATGCGTAGACACAAGCTGGAAATAAAAAACGTTGCCTCTTCTGGAATTAGAAATAGACAGAGGAAACAGGGCACTGCCTCTATGGATCTGTCATTTAGAAAGTGACTTTGACGATTTACAGTTCCCATCACTTGCTGACTGTGTTACCCTAGACTCAATGCCCTGCCTGGGCCCCAGTTTACTGATCTTTAAAAATTAGAATCTGATCACAGGGATCTCTTGGCCCTGCATTAGGATTAAAGGAGAAAATAGGGACTGAAGAGATGGCTCCAGTGGAGACGTGCTTGCATTGCAAGCATAAGGACCCAAATCCACTTTAAAAGCTGGACCTCACAGTATATGTGCTAAACACTGTTCTGAGGCAGCAGACATAGGAGGTTCCTGGTGCTTATGGGCCTGCCAGTATGGCTAAATCCATGAGCTCCTGGTTCAGGGAAAGGCACTGTCCCCACAAGTAAGGTGAGGGGACTGGTGATGGCTCAGTGGTTAAAAGCGCTTGCTGCTCCTGAAGAACCCACAGTGATTCCCAGTTCCATGGGATCTGATGCTCTCCTGTGGCCTTTGCAGGCACCAAACACTCACAAACATAGAGGCAACACTCATACACATGAAATTAAAAATAAATAAATCTTTTTTAAAAGACTTTGTTTCCTTGGTGTGCTCCATCCCCTCTGGCTGTTACAATCTTTCTACCTCCACTTCTGCGAAGTTCCCTGAGCCATGGGTGGAGGGAAATGATGGAGACATCCCAGTTAGGACTCTCTGCACATTGTCCCTCTGTGGGTCTCTATTTTGATTCCCATCTACTGCAAGAGGAAGTTCTTCTGGTGATGGCTGAGCAAGACAATGATCTATGAGTATAGCAGAATATAGATAGGCCCCTGGCCTACCTAGTATCAGGTTCTTGGCCACTTGAGCAGAGTCAGGGATATATTCCATCTCATGGAGTGGGCCTTAAATCCAATCTGACATTGGTTGGTTGCTCCCACAAGCTTTATGCCACAATTGCACTAGTGTTTCTCGGTCACTGTTGTAGATCAAATATTTTGCAGCTCAGTTGGTGTTTATGTTTCTCCTTGGTGATGTGCAGAGTACCTTCCAGTACTTTGAACATCAGGACTGATGCACATATGAACTCACAGAGACTGTGGCAGCATGCTCAGGGCCTGCACAGGCGTGGGCCTGATAGGATACCAGTGCTGTGAGTGTGAGCGGACACAAGCCCACATCTCTAGCACAGAAACAATCTCCAATTGATAACCACTGGCAGATGAAAAATTAGTTTTCTCTGACAGAGTCTCACTGCCTATAAAATCCGCACTTAAGGGCAGACCCCATGCCTAGCAGTAGATAGCCAACACAAAATGAACTCAATGGTATTTTTGGAGGGTTTTGTGGTTGTTGTGTTTGTTTATTGTTTCATAATACATTTTCTGGGCATTAATTTTTCTTTCCTTTTTTCTGTACTCTATAGGTGTTTTGCTTATATATTATGATTTCCAATGTTTTTTGATAAGATTTCTGTGTTCACCAATGTGTATATTTCCTTTGGCTCTTGTGATTTTCCTCTGGCGCTTCATTTTTCTGTTCATTTGTTTTGTCCTATCTGGGCTTGTTAATTTTTATTTCACCTTATTTTATTATTTTTTTAGATGCCCATTTGTTTTCTAATGAAAGACAACAAGAAGAAAGGTAGGGATGATTGGGAGAAGTTGGAATGGGGAAACCATAATCAAAGTATATTCTATTTAAAATCTATTCTTACTGTATCCTTTGCCTTACAGAAGCTTCTCAGTTTCAGGAGGTCTCATTTATTAATTTTTGCTCTCAGGGTCTGTGCTACTGGTGTTATAGTCAGGAAGTGGTCTCCTGTGCCATTGTATTCAAGACTACTTCCTACTTTCTCTTCTATCACATTCAGTGTAACTGGATTTATGTTGAGGTCTTTGATCCACTTGGACTTGAGTTTTGTGCACGGTGATAGAGATGGATCTATTTGCAATCATCTACATATTGTCATCCAGTTATGCCAGCACCATTTATTGAAGATGCTTTCTTTTTTCCATTGCATGGTTTTGGCTTCTTTGTCAAAAATCAGGTGTTCATAGGTATATGGGTTAATGTTAGGGTCTTTAATTCGATTCCATTGGTCCACATGTTGATTTTTATGTCAATACCAAGCTGATTTTATTACAATAGCTCTATAGTAGAGCTTGATGTCAGGGATGGTGATGCCTCCAGAGGAAGCTTTGTTGTACAAGATTCTTTTAGCTATCCCGGGTTTTCTGTTTTTCCAAGTGAAGTTGAGTATTGTTCTTTCCACATCTGTGAAGAACTGTCTTGGGATTTTGATGGGGATTGCATTGAATCTGTTGATTGCTTTTGGTAAGATTGCCATGTTTACTATGTTAATTCTACCTATCTATAAGCATGAGAGATCTTTCCATTTTCTGATATCTTCTTCAATTTCTTTCTTCAGGGACTTAAAGTTCTTGTCCTACAGATCTTTCACTTGCTTAGTTAAAGTTACCCCAAGGTATTTTATATTATTTGTGGCTATTGTAAATGGTGATGTTTCTCTGATTTCTTTCTCAGCCTGTTTATCATTTGTATATAGGAGGGCTACTGATTTTTTTTTAGTTAATTTTGTATTCAGCCACATTACTGAAGGTGTTTATCAGCTATAGGAATTCCCTGGTAGAATTTTGGGGGTCACATATATATACTATCATATCATCTGCAAACAGTGAAAGTTTGACTTCTTCCTTTCCAATTTCTATCCCCTTGATCTCCTTTTGTTGTCTTCTTGCTCTAGCTAGTACTTCAAGTACTATATTGAATAAGTATGGGGAGAGCAGACAGCCTTGTCTTGTTCCTGATTTTAGTAGAATCATTTTGAGTTTCTCTCCATTTAATTTGATGTTGGCTGTTGACTTGCTATAAATTGCCTTTATTATGTTTAGGCATGTTCCTTGTATTCCTGATCTCTCCAAAACCTTTATCATGAAAGGATTTTTGTCAAAGGCCTTTTCAGCATCTAATGAAATGATCATGTGTTTTTTTTCTTTTAGTTTGTTTATATGGTGTATTACATTGACACAGTAAATAAGACAAAACAACATCCTACAGACTGGGAAAAGATCTTCACCAACCACACATCTGACAGAAGGCTGATCTCCAAAATCTATAAAGAACTCAAGAAACTAGACATCAAAATAATGAACAATCCAATTTAAAAAATGAGCTATAGAGCTAAACAGAGAATTCTCAAAGGAAGAATTTCAAATGGCCAAAAGACATTTAAGGAATTGCTCAGCATCATTAGTAATCAGGGAGATGCAAATCAAAACAACTTTGAGATACCATCTTACACCTGTCAGAATGGCTAAGATCAAAAGCACTTCAGACACCTTATGTTGGAGAGGATGTGGAGCAAGGGGAACACTCTTCCACTCTTGGTGGGAGTACAAACTTCTACAGTCACTTTGGAAATCAGTGTGGCAGTTTCTCAGAAAATTGGGAATCAATCTTCCTCAAGACCCAGCTATACCACTCTTGGGCATATACCCAAGGAATGCTCAATCATACCAGAGATACATGCTCAACTATGTTCATAGCAGCATTATTTACTGTAGCATGAATTGTTAAATCTTATTAATAAAAACAAACCCAGAGCCAGGTTTTGGGGTGAATGCTGGAAGAGCAGAGAAACAGAACAGGCCACAGCTAACCTCACCTCGACAATTCCTCAGCTGATCTCATTTCCTCAAACTGGAAGCCTCTGTGTCCTCATCTGAATGGATCTCAGCTGAACTGCTGCTCAAAAGCCTAAAAGCTTAACTAGGTTCTAGTTCCTTGTCCTCATGCCTTATACACCTTTCTGCTTCTTGCCATCACTTCCTTGGATTAAAAGTATGTGTCACCATGTGTGGCTGTTTCCAGTGTGGCTTTGAACTCACAAGGATCCAGATGGATCTCGTCTAAACTCTATGTTTAATATTGTGACTGTTCTGTTCTCTGACTCCAAGGTAAGCTTATTAGGGTGCACTATATTGGGGAAGGAACACAATATCACTACAATTCATAGTAGCCAGAACCTGGAAACAACCTAGATGCCCCTCAACTGAAGAATGGATTAAGAAAATGTGGTACATATACATAATGGAGTACTACTCAGCAGAGAAAAACAATGACATCATGAAATTTGCAGGCAAATGGGTGGAACTAGAAAATATCATCCTGAGTGAGGTAACCCAGACTTAGAAGGACAAGTATAGTATGTACACACTCATAAGTGGATACTAGAAATAAAGCAAAGGATAACCAGACAACAACCCACAACTCCAGAGAAGCTACCTGGCAAGGAAGATCCAAAGAGTGACACATGGATAGCCCTGCAAAGGGGAAATAGATAAAATCTCCATGAGTGAAATGGGGTTGAGGGATGGGCAATGGAGGGTAGGGCATGGGGGATGAGAACATAAAGGAATGAGATGGTCGAGCTGGAACAGGGATGGAGTGGGAAAGCCATGAGAAAGATGCCATGATGAAGGGAGATATCGTAGGGAGAGAGAGAAACCTGATGCTAGGGAAGTTGCCAGGAATCCCCAAGGATGACCCCAGCTTGGACTACTAGAAACAGTGGAGAGGGTGCCTGAACTGAACTGGCTTACCCCAGTGATCAGACCAGTGAATGCCCTAACTGTCATCACAGAACTTTTCTCCAACCAATGACTGATGGAGGCAGCTGTAGAGATCCACAGCCAAATACCAGGCAGAGCTCCAGGAGTCCAGTAGGAGAGAGAGAGGAGGGATTCTATAAGCAAGTATATCAGGATCATGATGGGGAAACTTGCAGAGACGACCAAACCAAACTAGAAGAAACTCAGATAAATGGCTGTGTAGCCTGTATGGGACTGGACTAGGCCCTCTAGTAGCTTGATCTGCTTAGGGGGCCTCCTGGTGGTAGAATCAGAATCCATCCCTGGTGCATGAGGGGGCTTTTTGGAGCCCACTACCTATGATGGGACACCTCATGCAGCCTCAAGGCAGGGGGAAGGGCTTAGACTTGCCTCTATGGTGTGTGCCTCCCCTTGGGAGGCCTTGCCTTCTTGTTGGAGGGAGTGGAGGTGGGTTGGGGGGATGCTGGGGGGTGGGAGGAGGGAAGAGGGGGATCTTTGATGTGTAAAATGAATGAAAAAATTTTCTCAATAAAAAAATCTGTTTTTAATTAAAAATAAATAAATCTTTTAAAAATATTTTTTAATTGGAATAGAATTACAGGAAGATCCTCAATGTTGACCTCTGTCTGGCCTCTACATAAATCTATATACACATGCATGCATACCTGTGTTCACACATACAAGAGCACGTACAAGCAAAAAAAAAATTAAATGAGAAAATAAGTAAAAGTACCAGGAAGTTTTTAAGTGCAGCAAGAGGGACCTTAGCTCTGGGGCCATTTGCTAAGCATGTCCATACAGTTCTCTGGAACCACTGCCAGGAGGGTGTGTGACAGCAACGATGGAAGGCTGGACATTCAAATGAATTGTGGTGATCAGACTGATGGAGGGTACACGCTGCTCGGCATCATGGTTAAAAGCTCTGTAGCTAATTGATTTAGGGCAAAAGCCTGCCTCTCACATTTACTCGACACCTGATTCTGTACAAGTTTTCAACCTCTTCCTTGGCCTCGTAGGAAGAATTTGCACATAAATATTTGCAAAGTGTTTGAACAGGGTCAAGCACACTTGACATGTTGGCTGAGCTTTACCTGTTACTCATGTGAAATGCAGCCCTGATTTTTGTTTATTCCCACTCTGTTTTGTTTACCCAACTCGTATAACCTTAACTAGGTGGATCCACAAAAAGCCAAGATTTGGGGGTAGAGAGATGGCATGGTCAATAGCTTACCTGGCAAGTGTTAGGACATGAGTTCAACCCCCAGAACCCAGCTAGAAAAGCCAAGCAAGGTGCTACGGGCTTGTGATCTCAGTACTATGGATGGAGAGATAGGTCCCTGGGGATTGCTGGCCAGCCAGCCTAGCCTTCTTGGGAAATTCAAGGTCAGTGAGAGCACTGTCTCAAAAAAACAACAACAGAAAAGATGGACTCCATTTGAAGAATGACATATGAGGTCATTATCTGTCTTCCACATGCACATGCATGCATATTCATGCACACACAAGTGCACAAGTGGACACATACACACACAGACACACACACACACACACACACATACATACACACACAAGCTTGCACAACTGAGGTCCAAGGATTCCATCAGAAATGGAGATCATGTGGTGATGTCTCTCCCACAACTTCCCCCAAATCCGAAGTGCCTAAAGGACATCTTGATGTAGAAGAATTCCATGGTGATTGAATATTTTGCATGTCTCCTAAGATGGTCTATAAAGAGCATGCATACTTCAAATTCTGGATACCATATGTATCTAGATTTTTTTTATGCTTCATAACATTTTTCTTTCTTTTGTTCAGTTGAGCCCTGGGTATTTACTCTGTAGAAGTACAGAACAAAATAAAAAATACATTTGTAGTCTTTCCAGGGAAAGACCTTAGACATCTTGGCCTCATTTTGAACTGAGAACATTTTTAAGTTTTTAGAACTTTAAATGTATGCTCTTTTCCTAGCGCTCACATCAGCAGCTTGCAACTGCCTGTAACTAACTCTAGGAGATGGGACACCTTCTAGTTTCCATGTTTACTCACATACACACATATTATACACAATCACAAATGCACAAATAAAAATAAATCTTAAAAATACAGAATAACAACAGCAAATCATGCATGCGTCACTAGTACCTAGAAATACATGAAATTTGAAATAATTTCAAAATTATATAGATAAGGTGAATGAATATTCCATATAACTCTTGGCTTGTGGGCCCATTTTCCCTTTTTCTAGTTTTCCTGCTGATGCTCTTTCAAGAAAAGGGAGGTGTGTCAGTATCGATCATGACCAGTAGTCATTCATTCATTGATCCTCTAATCTCCAATCTAAAACAGAGAGTACTTTGTTTTACTTTATGTGTATGGTTGTTTTGCCTTCATGTAGATCTATGTACCACCTGCATGCCTGATACCCCAGGAGGGCCAAAGATGGTATCAGATCCCCTGGAACTGGAGTTATAGACAGTTGTAAACCATGATGTGGGTTCTGGAAATTGAACCCAGGGCCTCTGGAAGACAAGCCAGTGTTCTTAACCATTTATCCAGCCCCAGAGTATGTATGTTTAACCTACTATCAAAGACATGATGTTTGTCTTCAATTTGGCTTAGACCCCAAGACTTCTGATGCAGATTTTCCTATTTCTGAGCATGTGGACTCCACCCAATTGCTCAATTCAGATGGTATCTCCCTGGTACCTTACCTGCAAGCTACCTACCCCACCACCGCACTTGGGAAGAGGACTCTGAAACCCAGGAACTTCCCATCCTCTTGTCCCTTCCCACCCCTTTCCACTTGCACCATGGACATGTCCTGTCCAAATTAATGACTGCTGCTATTAGATTTAGGTTTTGCAATTTGATCATTTCTTTTACATTTATGACCTTGCATCCTACTGTATAGAAGTGCCCTTTCCATTTCATTCACATATCTATTTATGTTAGTATGGATTTGCTGGTTTCTGACTAATGAATTGTAATCTTTATTGTTACTTATTTTGACATTCAGATTGTCCCCAACTTTGGCTGCCAGGAGCTCCTTCAAACAGTCTGTCATCCTTCTGATGTGTGTTCATCACTCTGTGAGTCTGCATTTACTGTTGGTACAATAAAGTGCTCCAAGCTGGCCTATTCTTTTCCTAGACATGACACGGGAATCAGCCATTTCCTTGGTAAGACCTCATTCTATTCAACAGAGAAATGGTCTTTAGCAACCAAGACCCAGACACAGCTGTGCTCATCAGTCTTTTGTGTCACTGACCTTAGGCTGGAAGTCAAGAGGAGGATCTCATCAACACCTCCAACTCTAGTCAAACATACCATGTTTATTTCTTGACATTAGTTCCTCTAATTTTTGAGTAGAGAATAATAACATATGATTGCAATTTTCCACAGACTAACTAGAATAAAAAGGAAAGAAAAAGGAAAGCTTGGAGGGCAACATGTGTTTTCTTCTTCCTCCAGCACCAAAGACTGAATCCTGGGCTTTGTGCTTACTGAGTGAGAGCTCTACCACTGAGCGGCAGCCTTGACTGCTCTTCTCATTTGAATGAGTGCATTTAGTATACTCTCAGTGAGATTCTGTCCCAGTGATTCTCTTCTCAAGGCCACTCTACTTTAAAACCACATCCAACATCTTTTCATCAAAAATTTCTCCTCAGAAAATGAGGTTCCTTCTGGGGATCTTTTGGACATTACTGGTATTTCATCCTAAACTAGCCAATGCCTACATGAATCTTCAGTCTAGAAAATCCTACACTAAGCATGCTCTTAATTGTATAAGGTGCAAGTACTACAGCAATTGTTGTCAGAAAAAGTAGGTCAGATTCTCAAACAAATCCAAAAGTCTGAGCCTATTATGAAAGCCAAGTCAATGACTGCATCTTATCAGATATTTCAGCACATGTGCTTGGAAAGGATGGACAGACACCATCAAAACTGTGAAGGAGGAACCGGTATCCACTCAGCCCATAAGCATCATTCTCTGTGGGACCCAACTTGCAATCTACTTTAATTGTAGATAGCAAAGTTTACCTAAGGAAAGATAAAATTTCTTAATTTAATAGAATTTTCCTAAGGCCATAAACAAAATACATCTAACAAAAAATTTTCATAATGGAAATGTCAATATCCGTAGAAATCTATCTTATTATATATTTTGATTCCAGAAACAAAATCAAAGTTCTACTATGGGGATGAGAAGCACATGTCTAAGCTCCTGACATTGGCTCCACAACAGATTTTAAAAGGTTGTTTGCGGGAGTGCCTAAAAGAGGAGATTTGGAGTCCTTGTATAAGTGTGTCTGCCTTGATGAGCCATCCTCTCAAGGCTTTTGTGTTTCTTAAGGCAAACTCTGATCCAGAAATCTGTGTTATTAATATGGCCAGCCTTGTTATGAGTCCCTGTCTTATTTTTATTTTACTCAGAGAAATCATCAATCCATCTCTTCACACAGTCATCAAATACTAGTATGTTTATGTTTTTCCATCCTATCAAAGTGAATTGGAAAGACTAAGGGGGTCACATTTGTATTCAACAGTCTTCATTGAACACTTTCTGCATTGTAAGAATTGGCTTGGCACTGGGGATTAAAAATCTGAGTTGGATTTTTGTTCTTACGAAGATGCTGGGAGCTTGGCCTATAAATTAATTATTATTTTTCATAAAATATTAGATGTAGAATTGTAAGGAAACTATTTTCAATTTGGTGATCATAAAAATAACTCTAAGGAAGTGATTCTGGATCAAAATAACTCCAAGGTGCTCAGTCTGAAAAACGACTGAAGAAGCATAAAGACAATAACAGCCCATTTGCTTTACAGATATGCTACCACATAAATGGGAAACTACACTGTAGGATTGCATAGATTTAGCTATAGAGAGGGAGTGAGCATATTAAGGAAGCCTAGGATCGGTAATGGCTCACAGAGGGTTTCCCAAGTCTAGAGGAAACACCAAAGCTTCTCCAGCAGTCAAGAAAGAGAAAGACATTTTAGAAAACTGCATCATCATGAAAAAAGCTGAACCCACAGATACAATCAGAAAACAAATGGATGGATGTGCTTAAAACAAGAGTATCAGTATGGACAAACACAAAAATGAAGACAGAGAGGGGATTACCATTTTTTCTTAAGTTCTGCAATGAGAATTTAATCCTTAATTGAGCTGCAGTTTGATGGCTTAGATTGCTTTTTAAATATATGAGCAATTATCCTAAGTGACTTCCAGCTGTGATATCCAATGTGTTTCTTACTGTGTCAAAAATTTCAAGAAGAGTCCAGTTTGATTCTATTCCATTATTAGAAGGAACTCCAATTTTATTGGGCCTGGTTTGTTGGAGTGCTGTGTCAAATCTCTGTCCAGATCCATGTCCTCCCTCCTCTAATTTTATTTAGCAATCACCCTCTTGGGGGTCACAGTTTCATCTTCAAGAAATGTTGACCCAAATGCCCAGCATAAGGATTGCTCTGTTATCTTCATTTTGGTCTCTGCTCTCAGTATGGATTTACAGGCTATCGTGTCCTTCCTCTTACTCATATTTTCCTTTGATTTTTGTCCTCTTCTTGAAGGTACACTGTGACATGCAAACATTTAAAGTTACTGAGAAAATACAGTACACCAGAGAGATCACTAGTGTGTATATCAAGAAGACTGTATCAAGAGTCTGGAACATGCTCCTTACCCAATGTCCTTCCAAGTTAAATAAGAGTGAATAGAGCAGAAACTGAGCCAGAAAGGGAATCAGTCCATCTTAACCAAGCAACCTCTTCATGGAACTGAGCCTTTATGACATGCAATGATCGCATCTATATGCATCAAAACATGCCCACACCTGCACAGGGTCCTTTCAGGATAATCAGTAGATGATCCACCACAATTCTCTTACATCACACACCTTGAGGAAGAGGATTTGAAGATGTCTGTGGTGAATCCATAACCTTTGCAGTAAAACCTGTCAGAGAGCACACTGTGAGAGATTAATTTCTAATAACCACCACCTCTTTCTATTTACATACATTTCATTTTCATAAATGAAAAAGCTCTAGTAGTTGCTGTCCATCCAGAAGGGTTAGTGTAGCCTGGTCCTGTTCTCTTTAACCTATGCTATAGATCATGAGAACTACATTCAATGCTCAGGTTCTGGTTGTGGGCCAACAAAGATACCATCAACTTTCTCAACTCATATTTTCTCTACATCACCCATCTCAGAGGTCATGAGGTTACTTACACATAAAGTGGAATCCTACATGGACATATGCTCTATGAGTGTGTATAAGGCCCTGTTTTCAGATCTATTGCTCATAGTTAAATTACCTCAAATATTAAAGTGAACACTTTATAGACACAGCTAGAGGCAGAAATATTACATGTGAAAAAAGCACCCAAGAGCCCATGGTATGCATATTACTTTGCTGTGGTGATATTGTGTTCCCCAATATATTGTGAACATTAATAAACTTATCTGGGATCAGAGAACAGAGCAGACACTAGATATAGAGGCCAGAAAATGGTGGCACACACACCTTTAATCCTAGCATTCCAAAGGCAGAGATCCATCTGGATCTCTGTGAGTTCAAAGCCACACTGGAAACAGCCACGCATGGTGACACATGCCTTTAATCCCAGGAAGTGATGGCAAGAAGCAGAAAGGTGTATAAGGCATGAGGACCAGGAACTAGCCTGGTTAAGCTTTTAGGCTTTGAGCAGTTCAGCTGAGATCCGTTTGGATGAGGACTCAGAGGCTTCCAGTCTGAGGAAACACGATCAGCTGAGGAACTGGCGAGGTGAGAAAGCTGTGGCTTGTTCTGTTTCTCTGATCTTCCAGCGTTCACCCCAATACCTGGCTCTGGGTTTGATTTTATTAATAAGACCTTTTAAGATTCCTGCTAAACTTTGCATCAGTCTTTCGGTGCACACCTGCCATGTAATCAACTCACTGATTCTAGGTGTGGCATTCCACGACTGGGTGGAATTAAAACAAGAAATGAAAACAAGTGAGTCTAGGAATCTCTATATTTGCATCATTTGAGCAACAGCTGCAGCAGAACTGTTGCTTAGGTAATCACTAGGTGAAATAAAGGATCTAGTAGGTCTTGTAGAGCCAGGTTTGCCATGACAGTTCTGGTATTTCATCAGTAGCACAGGAGCTACTGACTGTGAAGTAGCAATAGCCATAGTGTCCTTCTAGGTAAGAGTGATGGCCACAACAAGGAAGATGGGAGCTGCTGACATTAGCAGAGGCTCCTTCATGATCTCTGGAAAGTCGTCTCATGTAGGAAGTGACCCTCCAGATCCCTAAAGAATGCACAGTCCCAAGAGGCTGCAGAGCCTCTTTTTAGTTGTAAATTGTGAGCCCAGGGTTCAAGGTCCTGATTCATAGGGCAGAGTGGGAGATAAGGACTTATACAGTCTTTTCCAGTGGGGCTCCAGGGCAGGCATGCTCTGATGTTACTTCAGGTAGATACAGTCTCAGCTTCTGGGTGGTGAAGAGTTAAGTTGTCCTAGGTCTATGGTCATGTGAAACTCCTTTCATCTTCTGAAGTCACTCTGGAATAATCCACTAACATCTTGTGGCATTGAGACAGAACAGATTTCAAGGATGAGACCCAGGCCTTCCAGTGTCTCCAACGGGACAGTGAGTCCTTTTGTGTCTGTAGTGGGAGTGAATCTGATTGCTGCTAATCTGCAGTACTGTTGACCAAGGAATATAAACTGTTCAGTTAGCTTTTCCCAGTGTCATTACATTGGAAATAACTTACTCAAAGAAACAAGAACTTCTTTTACTGGAAAATTCCAAGAGTACATTCATGGGTTAAATGCACCTTCTCATAACCTTTTATCTATGTTAAAGAATAAGCATATGCTGTATGTCTTAGGTTCTTTCCCCATTGCTGTGATAAAATACTCTGGCAAAAACAATTTAAGGTGC
>CABHPH010118344.1:436-21682 GCA_902168325.1 Peromyscus nudipes
ACCTCTGAGCCATCTCTCCAGCCCCCTGCTTAGACTTTCTAATGGGCTGCTGTTTAACAATATTAAATGAAAAAAATATTAAATCACAGGTTCACAAGTATTAGTCTTAGGTGATCTTTTGACCATTGTGTGTCTCTAAACTGCATGTGATTTCAAGGAGTGCACATTTTAGTTCATTTATTCTTGTTGTCAGGTGTGAATGGCTTATGCCTTTAGTCCCAAAGCTGGCAGTCAAATCTCTGAGTTCCAGGCCATCCTGGTCTATGTAGTAAGTTCAAGCTATCTGGCACTACATATTGAGACCCTGTCTTTTAAAAAATAAAACTATCCCATAAAGGGCAGTGTTAACAAAAAGGTTCCTGCTCATTGCCCTAAAACAATATGCAGTTTGTTGTAAGGTGCAGACCTATATGCTTTAAGCCTTAATATGACCATTGTTTGCTGGTGGGGTGGTGGTGCACGCCTTTAATCCCAGCACTCAAGAGGCAGAGGTAGGCGGATCTGAGTTCAAGGCCAGCCTGGTCTATAGAGCATGTTTCAGGACAGCCAGGCTACACAGAGAAACCATGCCTTGAAAACCAAATAATACCATTGTTATCTCACCAGCAACGTCGCTGCTCTTCCTCCATCTAAGCTTCTGGCATGTTCTCCTTTAAGACCCTAGTTCTTATGCCATTTCTTTGTTCTGAAGTCAGAATTAGTTGTCTTTGGAATGCTTGTAGAATGAAACTTAAAACGCCTTACTATTGCCCAATTATGCACATAACAGAGGTTACCAGTTCATGAGTTTCTGTAAGGTTTCTCAGGAGAACCTACTTCATAACTTTAAAAAAAAATGTATCATGAAATGAATGGGAAAGAATGCTTTAGTAGGTTTAGTAGAGAAACTTGACAAACATGGAGGGGGTTTTTTGTTTGTTTTTTAATGGTGATTTTCCTGCTTTGGCTAGATTGGCCAAGGTCTGTGAAAGGAACCCAGAGAAGTGTAGATTTCCTTCACTGTCCCAGTAGCCATTCTGAAAACGTTCAAAATTAAGATCTGAAAATTTGTTGGGAAATCTTTGAGCATGAGTGCTTCTGAAGCCCTTTGAATGGTAAATAAAGGGATGCTAGTTTCCATAGCAACAACACCCTTACTGTTCTCCTACTTCCATTTCATCTGAGCCAGCCAGTCTACCAATCTTGCCTGGACCTTGAACAGCTAGTCCAAGTTGTCACTAGGATCCGTGGTTTGGTCGTAGTAGAGAGGCAGTCATACCTACAAAGCTTTGAATGGTTTTGAATTCTGCTGTGGCGTTCTGAATTTGTGTCTGCTGCTTAAGTTAGCAAATAATTTGTCATTTTACTGTATTTTTCATCCTTTTCCCTCACTGTCCCCTCCATCCACCCCACCTGACTCTTTATAGTCCCCTACTTCCAGCCAAATAGTGCCAAATAGATGGGCACTATTAGTAAGGCGTTTTAAGTTTAAATTGCTCCTGTTTTCCTCCCTCTCCCCACACCCTTAAGATCTCTTCCTCCTTTGTTGGGGTCCCTTTCTATTTTTGTGACTTAACACAGACGTACATATACATATATGCGTATAAATTAAATTAAAGAGAAGACATTGGATTTCTTGTATCCATTCTCCTGCTTGCATAATTTGATTTTTCTTCATAGCTGAATAAAATTACACTATATATGTACCACATATTCCTTATCTACTCATCTGTTGATAGACATCTAGGCTGGTTCAGCTTTTAAGCTATGGTGAATAGTCTAGCAGTAAACATGGATGTGAAAGTATCTTTGCAGTGTGTTGACTTAATCTCTCAAGTATATCTTGAGTGGAATAACTGGGTTGTGTGGTAGTTCCGTTTTTTAGTTTTTTGAGACTCCTCCACACTGACGTCCATAGTGGCTGTACCAGTTCACATTGCTACCAGCAGTGTGTAAGGATCCTCTTTCCTACATTTCGCCAGTACATTGTCACTTTGTTTTTAATGCAGTTTCTCACATTAAAAGAAATAAAAGCCAGGTGGTGGCACACGCCTTTAATCTCAGCACTCGGGAGGCAGAGGCAAGTGGATCTCTGTAAGTTCGAGGCCAGCCTGGACTACAGAGTAAGTTCCAGAACAGCCAGGACTACACAGAGAATCCTGTCTCAAAAAATTAAAAACAAAAAAAAGAAAAGAAAAGCTAGATGTTCTCCAGGGTTTTTCCCCATATAATTATTAAGCATTAAACATTTTTCTGGGGGTGTGTGTGTGTGTGTGTGTGTGTGTGTGTGTGTGTGTGTGTAGGTCTTATAAGACAGATAATTGGACCAAGGTTTCAAATTCATTTCAGATGTCTATGGTAGCGCCTGAGGCTCTGCTGGGTCTCATGCTGCCTTTCTAGGAACCAGACTTTGAATGCCATTGATATGCCCTGTAATACCCAGAAGTAGAATTGATTTTTAATATTTATCATCACTTGGGGCCTTCTTCCATGGTGCACAGATCTGTACACATAGTTTCCTCAATAGCAGTCGCCATTTATCAGTCCGTGTTGAATTATTTCTGGTCTTTCCACTTTCGTGAACGGTGTTCAGTGACGATTTGTGAACCATATATTTCTGCCTTGTGATATTTCTGAAAAGGTAAATTCTTGGAGAGGAAATGAGCCAGCTAGATATAATTTAATAGACACTCTAAATGTATGTTGTTCTAGCTTACAGTCCACAAAGTGTTAAACCCCAGTTTTAATACTGCTGATTGTAAGTTATCTATGCTGGTTTGATAGTTAAATATTGGTTTGGTTTTACAGCTCTTTCTTTTTTTTTTTTTCTTTTAGACAGGGCCTCCTGTTTAGCCCACCTGGCCTGGAAGTTGCCATATAGATGAGGCTGCCCTGAAACTCTGACAGAAATCAGCTTGTCTCAGCCTCCCTAGTGCTGGGATTTAAAGCCCGTTCCACAACAGGCTGATCTTATATTTCTTTGTGAGGTTGACTCTCCATTTTATACTTCCTTTCCTTTATATTTCTCTTTCCAAAGACAGGTAAAATATTGACCAGTTTTCTTCAGGAGTTTTTGGCTCCATTGTTTACACTCAATTCCTTTATCTGTTTGGATATAAGGGGTGACTGATAGAGTATCATCAGTAAATGTGCTGTCTCCCATGGAAGCCCTAAAGTGATTTATAGTAAGAAAAACTGGGAGAACATGTTACTCTGTTCAGTTGGTGTTTACTGTCAGGGAGCTTGAAAAGCATGACAAGCTCCAGCTTTAAGCTGGTCTTAAAAGTGATTTAATGCAGTGTTTACTATAACACTGGATGGATAGCGAACATGAAACTGTACTGAATCAGAGGACAGAGCTAATGGCAGTTCTTTTCTCTTCCTACGCTGAGTGCTTAACTGTTCTGGAGTGTTTAGAAGAGCAGTGGTGAAGGTCTGCTAAGTCCTTACCAGCTAAGCTAGGCTTTCCCACGAGCTCCACTCGTGCAGTGTCAGCTGAACCACGGAGGTGACATGGGTTCCAAACTGAAAGAATTTTATTTCCTTATAAATTGCACCCAAATCAATATTGTTACTTTTTTTTTTTTTAGGTAGAAGTCATGGCTGGTCCAGAAAGTGATGGCCAGTTCCAGTTCACTGGTATTAAAAAGTATTTCAACTCTTACACTCTCACAGGTAGAATGAATGTAAGTATTAATTACATCTTTAAGCATTTATATCTTAGAATAATAGAGATGTGACCGCTTTTATTTACATCTTTCTTTTTTTCTCAGTGTGTACTGGCCACATATGGAAGCATTGCTTTGTTGGTCTTATACTTCAAGTTAAGGCCTAAAAAAACCCCAGCTGTGAAGGCAACATAAATGGTAAGGAATTACCACTTAAGTTTGTAACTTAGCCATTTGGTGTTAAGGTGTTTCCTTGACTTATAAAAAATAAACTATTGGCACTCTGAAACTTATTGCATACCTGAAAGCAGACACTGGGTATATATAATGTACACCTGTAAGCTCAACAGTAGGGGACAGGGGCAGGAGCATTGCAAGTTCAAGAACAGCTTGTGCTACATAGCAAGATCATGGTCTCAAAACTATTCCGAGAAGGAAAACAAGGAGCCGGGTGTAGTGTCTCATACCTGTAATCCCTGCAACACTGGAGAGGGTGAAGCAGGAGGATCACTGTGAGTTTGAGTCTGTCTGACTCAAAAACAAAAATTCCACCAAAGAAAGGCATGGGCAGTGGTGGCGCACGCCTTTAATCCCAGCACTGGGGAGGCAGAGCCAGGAGGATCTCTGTGAGTTCAAGGCCAGTCTGGTCTACAGAGCAAGATCCAGGACAGGCACTAAAACTACACAGAGAAACCCTGTCTCGAAAAACCAAAAAAAAAAAAAAAAATTCTCTTAGTTTTATTGAAGTATTTTTTTTCTCTCGCCATTTGTCTCTTAACACAGTTAGATGACCTGTATATTTTAATTTTGGGAGCTTATGCCCTTGCACACTCACATGCCATGACACTGATGTGGAAGTATGGGGACAACTCCGGGGAGCTGGTTCTCTACCTTGTTGAGGCAGGTCTCTCATTTCTGCTGTCCTGCTGTACTGTGCATTCCCAGCTATCTGGCGTGCACACTTACAAGCTGATTAGCCTGCCCCTCCCCGCAGTCTCTACATAAGAGAGCTAGAGTTACAAACGCGCCACTGCAGTTGGCTTTATTTTTGTTGAGCATAAATTCTTGGGATCAAACTCAGATCTTTCATGGTCTCCCCAGCTCAACTATAAGCTTCTTATGTAATTTAGTTTTGGTTGGGTTTTGTTTAGATTTTGAGACAGTCTTCCTTATAGCTCAAATGGTTTCACAGTTGTGGCAATTCCTCTTCAACCTGCTGAGTTTTGGGATTACAGGTATGTGCTACCGTGCCCAGGGCAGCCTGGAGAGGGGCTCAGTGGTTAAGGTTCTGCAAGAATTGTAAGAACAGAGGACTTGGCATTCTGCCAGGTAGCTCACAACTCTCTGAAACTCCAGGCTAAAACCCTTTTCTGGACTCTGATACATAAACACACATAACTAAAAACAAAGTCTTTAAAAAAGAAAAAGGAATACAAGTGAAACTTATGGTACTGGGGATCAAACCCAGGGCCTTGGCAGATGCTAAGCTACTCTGCCCGAGTGACAGCTCCAACCCAAACCAACCTTTAGCATATGAAGTTGCAAATGTTTGCTGGGTTTTGGTAGCTTTACATTTTCATGAATACTGGATCTCACCCCTTCTCTCCCCCCCCCCCCCAAGCCCCTTTAAGATTGTCTTACAGTCCCCTTTGATCTATCCAGAAGTCAGTACATGTGGTGTTGGCAGCAACTGTGCAGAAAGCCAGAAGGGTAGAGACAATCCAATTCTGTCTTCACTTACTTTTGTTCTGCTCTTAAAAACTTTACTCATCTTAAATCCATAAATTGAGGGGACTGTGTAGTCCAGTCTATGCCTATTCCTTTTGGGTACTTGGCCCAGTTTTCTGCTTGAAGTTATTCCTAACTCTGGAGAGGTGGTAGTATCCCCATCAAAACTAAGTAACAGACATGTATTATACCTATTTATATATTTGCCCTTCTGACTCTTGAGAATCTGGTGAATTTACATTGTATTTGGGGGATTTGTGATAACTGATTGTCATGAAAATAGAGTGGAACGTGGAACACATTCGTGTCAAACTGTTTTTGCTTTTTTATAGGATTTTGAAATGTCTGACCTCATCTGTTAGTCCCATGCCTGAAGAAGCTGATGTCAATTCATCATGTAATACTCAATTTGTACAATAAATTATGAACCTGGAAAAGCTCGTTGTCTTTATTTACAAGATATCAAAAATATAAAACTGTACAAAATGCAACAAAGGCAAAAACTGGCAGTGACTTGGTCTAAATCTCTTAGTTTTCCAAAGCAAGGCTCAGTACTGGAGGTAAGCAACTGAAATGTCTGTCTGACTTCAAGTGTCCTAGGTTGTATGTCAGTTGAAGTAGAGTATGGGATCTGAATCTCTTCACCTGGCTTGTAGAGTGTTTGCACTCAGAACTTACAAGGTAGGAATTGAGATGTCGGTGGATGGTTGGTACTTGTAGATCTTAGGAACTGTAGTCCCTACCCAGTTACATACATTCCACTAGTCATGGTGAAGGAAAGCATATTAGTGGGTCGTTTAACACAATGCTTGCGTGCCGTACAGTAACTTCATTTTACAGCAGACACACACATGCTCATAGAATTCTTTAGCTACTCAAGATGGTACTATATTTCTTAATTTGAATCTTGAAGCAGAATAAATTGTTTAAATCAAATTGATTTCCGTTCTAAACATAATAAATTAAAATAGCATTTGAACAGAAAGATGCATAGTTTCCACACAATCCAAAGCACCATAAATGTCCCCTCCATGAACATAATACCTCTTATTCAACTAACGGAAATTAGTTAAATGTGGTTGCTATAGAAACGTGGAACTGTCCTATTCAGATTTTCCAAGCAGCATACTCCCAGATCCATGTAGACAAAAACATTCTTTGTAGCTTAAATACTAATCACTGAGGTATTTGCTTTTAGTCTCCCTTTTCCAAACAGTAGCTTCCAAAAGGTCTCTAATACCGCTGGTTTATTGCGGACTGTAAGCTCCTGCAGCTAGAACCAAGTTTCTTCGAGTAAAATGTAGGTGTACAACTGGTGTTGATTTGGTCATATATGTACCCAATAATAACTCCTGGGAATTCTCAGGTAGATTTATATGCCCAGTGGCTGTAGTAAAGTCATCAGTCTCTAAATCTTCAAATGCTTTGATGGCATCCCATAACCGGACCGTATTATCCATTGAACCTAAAAAAGCCAAAGAAAATGTGAGTGTGTGTCTGTTACATCTAGAGTCTGACTTTTCCATGTATACTTTTGTGTTTGCCTTGTATTTTTTTTTTAATGAAAACTAAACCTTTACCCCAGAGCCATTAAAATTTACCTGATGCCAAAATTTCACCATCTCTACTAAACCTAAGTGAACACACTGTATCAGTGTGGCCTTTTAATTCTCCAACCATTAAGCCATGTCCAATATCCCAAAGAAGGACTCTGCCATCTGTCGCTCCTGTAGCCAGGAATCTCCCATTGGGAGAAAATGTCAAGGAATGAATTGGTCCCTAGAAAAGAGCAAAATAGGGTTAAGTACATCTGATAAGGCCAAGACAGAACTGTAGTTTAGTGACATGAATGTTACTTTAAAAGTATGTATGCTACTTGTTAAATATTTTGACTTCCAAAACATCTATGTGTGCTGGAATAATGAAGGTGTAAGATACCTTGTGTCCAGTGAAGATCCTTACACAGTTACCATTGAGGACATCCCAGAGCCTCACAGTTCTGTCTGCAGAACCCGTAGCAACATAGTTCGAATTTGGATGAAATCTAGTGCAATTCACATCAGCGAGATGGCCAGCAAATATCCTTAAAGGCTGATAGTGATCTGTAGCCCAAAGCCTTTGTTAAGTTAATGGAAAATAAGAAATAATAACAATTAATTGAAATAAAATTTAACCCAAAATATAAATTATATCCAGGTGAAAGTCAATTCAAAATGATTCTTTCTTGCCATTTAACTGAAGATAACAGAAAGACTGGGCCTAACATTTTGGTTTTTTTTTTTTGTCTGAGACAAGGTTTCACATAGCCCAAGCTTTGAACTCATTGTCCTGTCTCCACATTACAGAGTGCTGGTAGGTTTGGGTTTGTTTTTTTGTTTTATTTTGTTTGAGACAGGGTCTCACTATGTAGCCTTGGCTGTCCTGGAATTCGGTATGCAGATCAGAGTGATCTTGAACTCATAGATCCCCGTACCTTAGCCTTCCAAGTGCTACAACTAAAGGCGTGTGCCTCCATGCCCTGCTCTAGAGCACTAGGAATACTGACACGGAAATTGTTTTGTTTGTTTTTGTTTTTGGCTTTTCAAGACAGAGTTTCTCTGTGTAGCACTGGCTGTCTTAGAACTCACTCTATAGAACAGGTTGGCCTCAAACTCACACAGATCTGCCCTGCCTCCCAAGTGCTTAAATAATTTATTTCTATTTTATGTGCATTGGTGTTTTGCCTACATGCATGACTCTGTGAGGGTGTCGGATCCCCTGAAACTGGAGTGACAAGACAGTTGTGAGGTGCCATTTGGGTGCTAGGAATTGAACCTGAGTCCTCTGGAAGACTAGTCAGGGCTCTAAATCTCTGAGCCGTCTCTCCAGCTGGCATGTAAATTCTATGATTCTTTGTATACCCACCTTCCTTTCCACTCCTAATGCACAGAAAACCATTTCCCTGTAGTTTGGACAACCACATAGAATTACGTCAATGGGAACTTAGGGATAACAGGAGACAAAAGATGCTCTGACATGTGGGGAACATGTTATATATTACATTAAAGCAGGACCCTTGGTGTACACATAATGGGTAATACTCTCCTCACATTCATTTCAAACTACAGCTGTAAATACTTCTCAAAAAGTTAATCCCAAATAGCATGAAAATGAGATTTCCTGGACTTTGTATTTCCAACAAGAAACAGTTAATGTTCAGTGAGTATACCCCATTAGATCATAGTGTTCTTACCTAGCTACTCGGTCATGGCCTCCTGACACAAAATAATATCCATAAGGAGAAAACTGTGTGTCCCATACTGGGTAGTTGTGTCCTTTATATCCCACCAAGCAAGTAAACGTCTGAAGGCTCCAGAGTCTAACAGTTCCGTCCTCTGAAGAGGAGAGCAGATAGTTCCTGAAGAGAGGAGGTGATATGTTTGATTTCCAGAGTAACACGGTTACCTGTCCAAGTTTCTTCTCATTCTCACATTTTAGCAAGTGGCATACACCCAGGTATATCTCAGTGTATATGCACACACATGCACGTGGAAATGGGCACATAGTGCTGAGGACTGAACCTAGGGTCTTGCACATGACAGGCAGGAGTTCTACCACTGAACTATACATCCTTAGCCCCTCACCTGTGTGTGTGGTATGAGGGATGCATGGGCATATTCAGGTGTCTTCCTTGAGCAATCTCCCAGATGAACCCAGAGCTTGTCAGTTTTCTCCAGAGATCCCATCTCCAGCTCCAGAATACTGGGATTACAGGAGGGCTGCCATGCCAGTCCAGCATTTATGTGGGTGCTGGGGATCCAAAATCTGGTCTTCACACTTGTATGGCAAGCACTTTACCCACTGAGCCATCTCATTCCCACCTCTTTATTTATACTTAGAACTCACTGTAGACACCAAGAGCTAAAAGTACTAAACTATTAAATGAAATACTGTTATACTATATCCTAAACACCTACTACATAAAGCTAATTATTAAAAACGAAAAACAAACAAAAACACTATAGCGACTATGGGGAGGGGGTCACAGTACTTTAGAAAAGAAAAAATAGTAACTAGTGTGATGGCTCATGTGTAATCTCAGAATTTGGGAGATTGAGGCAGGAGGCATGCTGCAAATTCAAGGCCAGTCTAGGCAACAGCATGAGATCCTGTTTCAAAACACCAAAAAAGAATTGAGAATAACAAAAAGTATGGTTACTGAGACAGTCTGAGAAATGAGATACATCAATTTTGGATGCTATTTCCAATCTGCATGGGCTATATTTAAAAAAAAAAAAAAAGGAAGTGGGGTGTAGCTCAGTAGTAGACTACATGCCTAGCACTCAACTAGGACTCTACTCACAAGCAGAATGCTAATATTCTACCTTTTTCAGGGAAAAATACAAAAGCCAACTGTTTTCACTGAAATCAGATATTTTCTTCAAGTAAAATGTACCATCTGGCTAAATCCTATTAAATATGTATATATTTTTTTAATTCTCAAGATCTCACAAATGCAATGAAAATTTTGGTGGTTGAAAACTACTGTCTATCCAAGTAGAATACAGATGATAATATGGATGAAAATACCTCCTCCCAGTCATTTTTGCAGTAAGTTAGAAATGGAAATCAAAAAAATACCTAAAACACATATGGTTCTGTTTTTTCAAAACATGTTCTGGCTATGCTGCCCAGCTGACCCTGAACCACAGTCCTCTCCCCCAGCCTCCAGAGAAGCTGGGGTTACATCACTTCCCACCACACCCAGCTCTCTTCACTCTTGCCATCACAGAAAGCAAGTGCTTCATTATGAGGGGTTTGTGTTACATTTTACAAAGTGTCACAAGAACAATCCAAGACAAAGAATTCAACCTCTATTAGAGGGTTATTCAAAGATAAAGCTAAAATTTGAAACCAGTGAGCCCTGAATGTGCATCTTGATTCTGTAAATTTAGTATATACTTAGTTGCTATTTTATATACCAGTACCCCAAGATAAATTAGCAAATGGTAAGATTCTAAAAGATACTGAACTACAGGCAATCATGATGTTTTTCTAAAAAGTGTCTAGGCATTTGCATTTTATTTCCAGCAGTTAACTTTTAAATCTCAATACTGTTTATCAGTATTTAATTTTGTTTGTATTTTACCTATCCGGACTGAAGCTGGCTCCATAGACAGGCCCACTGTGACCATACAAAATCTTCAACTCACTTGCAGTTTTCTCATCCATGATTCTTTCTAAGACATCATCTGATTCTTTGTCTATAAGACTAAGATCTAAAAAGGTCCAGAAATATTATTTTAGGTTCGTTCATTAAAATACTTTAAGGCAACCCCATCATAGCTCAGAACTAACATTTCAACATTTCTTCCTATGCACCAATCACCACTATGCTAAGGCCTCTTAAAGTCAGTGATACAGTCCCTTGTACAGAATAAAATGAGCCTTCAAACAGTTAATAATCATCTGCCAGACCACATAGTTACTCAGTATGAGAACCAGGACTGATTCTTTAGTTTGCCTACTATGCTACATTTCATAAAAATCTGAAAACAATTTAAATGTACTGTTAAGGAAAAATAGCAGCAAAATGCTTTACAAATCCTGACCTTATTAGAGGTTTGGGTTTTTGTTTTTGTTTTGCAGTGTTTTGCATGCATGTAGATGAATGTACCACATGCATGTGTTGAGCCCCTGGAACTGGAGTGCTGCCTGGTTGTGAGTCACCGAGGTGGTGGGAATCTAACCCAGGTCCTCTGCAACAAGTCAGTGCTTTCAACCGCTGAGTCCTCATCTATCCAGCCTCTTGTTCTGATTTTTGAGACAGTCTTCACTATGTAGCTCAGTCTGCTTTGAACTTAAGGTGATCCATTTGCCTCAGCACTTGGGTGTATCAATTTGGATTTGAAGCATGGATGCCACACACAGACACACACATGTGGATGTCAGAGGAAAACTTGCAGGACCCTCCCAGCCCTCACTAAGGTTTCCTTAAAATTTACAGGCAAATAATCATCAGATATTAGTTTTAACTTTACAGAGTTATCTGACAAGGACTGGAGAGTTGGCTCAGTGGATAAGAGCATTTCTTGTTCTTGCAAAAGACTCAGGTTTGATTCCCAGCACTCACATGGAGGTTCATCACCTCCTCAGGCACCAGGCACACAGGTGGTACACAGACCTACATTCAGACAAAACATTTATATGCATAAAATAATAAAAACAAATCTTAAAGTCTGGCAGTGGTAGCCCACATCTTTAATCTCAGCACTCCAGGAAGCAGAGACAGGCAGATCTCTGAGTTCAAAGCCAGCCTGGTCTACAGAGCAAGTTCCAGGACAGCCAGGGCTGTTACACAGAGAAACCCTGTCTTGAAACCCCCCCATCCTCCACCCCCACAAAAAAAGGATTGTCTGACCGAATTCCTTCATTCTACACATGAGAGAACTGAGGGCCAACTGGTTAATCATTGTCACCCCCAGGCTCTTTCATTACTGGAAATGTCATCTTGGTTTGGTGTTTGTTTTAAGACTGTTAGTATCTAAGTTTTGCAGGCTGGCCTTGAATTTGCTCTGCAGTCCAGGCAGTCCTTGAACTCACTCTTTATTTTAAATTATTTAGTGTATATGATTATGTGGGTGCACACAGGTCAGAGGACAACTTTTGGGAGACAGTTCTCTCCCACATGTGGGTTCCAGGAATCAAACTCAGGTCATCAGGCTCAGCAGCAAGTGCCTTATCCTGATGAGCCATCTCACTTGCCCAGTTCTTGAATTCTCAATCCTCCTGTTTCATACTCCTACATAGATTATAATCACAGACCTATACCACCAGGGACAGCTGAGAATGTTTCCCTTGCAAAGATCACAACTTCCTGTCTACATTCCATAGAATCAAATTGGAATAGACTAATTTCAAGTTTACACCAATAAGTCATCTCAGTTACCTGATGCTTGTTTGACACTACGAAGCTTTTTAGGTGTCACAGACCACACTCTGACAGTTGAATCTGCAAATCCTCCAGCAATCAGACTGGAATCATCAGTGACATCCACTGCAGTGAGGCCCTGACAGTAAGAAAAAAAATTGGTATCTGAACACATGAACATACAAGCAAGGTTAAATGCACACCTGTATATATAACTATACATATACATATATATATGTATATACATGAATAATAATTAAGAAGAGACCATTTTGTGGGGGACACAGGAGGAGTTGAGGGAGAGATGGAGGGGCAGGAGAGATATACATGTAGTGTTCATGGATGAAGGTCTCAAAAAAAGTATGTAGAACTAAAGAATATCTAAATTAAATTCTGTTGCAGAATATCTGCTTAACTATGCAAAGATGTGTTGCATTTGTTTAACTATGTAAAGATGTGTTGAATATGTTTTTTATGTTGTGGAATATTTGTTTAATTATGTAAAGATGTGTTGCTGTTTTACTTTGCCTGCCTAAGGCATCTGATTGGTCTAATAAAAAGCTGAACAGCCAATAGCAAAGGAGGAGGTATAGGCAGGACTTCCAGATAGGGAGAGTAAATAGGAGGGGGTAAGGGCGAGATGCCAGGGAAATGGCCAGGGGCCAGCCAGCCAAAAGGAAGCAGGAAAGTAGGGCATACAGAATGAAAAAAAGGTAAAAAAGCGCTAGGCAAAATGTAGATGAATAGAAACAGGTTAAATTAAATTAAAAGAGCTAGTAGGACAAGCCTAAGCTAAGACCGAGCATTCATAATTAATAGTAAGTCTCCATGTCTTTATTTGGGAGCGGGTTGGCAGCCCAAAGAAAATTCCAGCTACAACATTCTCCAATCAATCCACTGTCTGATGGCACAAACATGAAGAGCATGTTATCACTTGCTTTTTGCACTCTATTTGGAGTTCATAAAAGGAAGTAAATGTAAATAATTTTTTACTTTACTAGATGTATCCTCAGTAGTCTATTATAAGAAGTCAACAAAAACATTTAGAATTAATTAAAAATGCCAACTTTATATTAATACTTAAACCAAGTTCAAAAGGTGAACCAGCTGAGCTTCCTCAAAGGTTAGAACTCCAGTAAATCAAAGGTCAAGTATAAGCAGGATTCTGACTCTCACAAGCTGCTAAAGGCTTTTAAACTCAGACATCTATTCTGACCAGTGTCATTTCTTTTCTTGGTTTTTTGAGACAGGGTTTCTCTGTGTAGCTTTGCGCCTTTCCTGGAGCTCACTTGGTAGCCCAGGCTGGCCTCGAACTCACAGAGATCCGCCTGCCTCTGCCTCCCGAGTGCTGAGATTAAAGGCGTGCACCACCAACGCCGGGCCATTTTTTTTTTTTTAAATCTTTTATTTATTTTTATTTTATGTGCATTGGTGTTTTGCTGTTGGTGTTGGGTCCCCTGGAACTGGAGTCACAGACAGCTGTGAGCTGCCATGTGGGAGCTGGGAATTGAACCAGGGTCCTCTGGAATAGCAGTCAGTGCTCTTAACCGCTGAGCCATCTCTCCAGCCCCTGTCATTTCTATATATATATATATTTTTTTTTTCCGGTTTGTTTTTTTTAAGACAGGGTCTCTCTATTTTGTAGCCCTGGCTGTCCTGGAACTTGTTATGTAGACCACGCTGCCCTTGAACTCATAGAGATCCACCTGATTCTGCCTAGAATGCTGGGCTAAAGGCATGCACCACCATACTGGCTTTCCTTTGTTTTTAAATTAAATAATGCCAAAAGTTTAAATAATAAAATTCCACTTTGGTTGCTTTCTCTCAATAGTAAATCACCAGTTTATCTGACTCTTCTGGAAGAAATTATCCAATTATTTTACTAACCTGGTAAGCATTAAGGAATGTATAAAAACAAATGGAGGGTAAGCAGTCGGGCCCAAGGCGCACACGTTTGGTGGTTTCTTTCATATTCATTATTTTGTCCAGTCTGTCTGAATCTTTCCACTCGGGAAGAGGGATCCTGTAAGAGAAAACAGGCTAGGAATCACTCTTTGGATAGTAATAAACTTAGCCCTCTGTAACAGCTTTCACCTCCATGTAAGTTTCTTCCCCACCTGTTTTGAGGGGGGGCATTGGGATCCTGTTTTTTGCTTTTAGATCCAATACTATCCTTTTTAGGCTTCTTCTTTTTAGGTTTTCCTTCTTCATTCTCTCCTTCTTCATCTTCATCATCCAGAGGCACCTCAATTTCTGGTTCTTTTAATAAACCAAAAAATACCTGCAAGTCAAAGGAATCAACGTTTTTTAAATTAACTTTTCTTCAATGTGTTTGGTTAAATCATTTCCCTTTTTAGGCTCTCTTGCAGCTATAACATAATTCTAACCAAGAGATATTCATAGAAGTATACCACAAATAGTTTTAATTAGAAATAAAAGGCCAAGCTGGGTGTGGTGGCATATGCTTTTAATCCCAGCACTTGGGAGGCAGAGGCAGCGTGGTCTACATAACAAGTTCCAGGAAAGCCAGGGCTACACACAGAAAAACCCTGTCTCAAAAAACAAAAAACAAACAAAAAAGTTAAAATAAAAAAACCAAAATTAATTAATTAATTAATTAATTAAAACAACAAAAAGGCAAACAAGCCCACCTGTCATCCTGGTTTTAAAGAGACCTGGCAGACCTTTTGTTGTGCTCTCTCTACCTGTCCTGGATTCAACTGCAATGGTATCTCAGCCATTTGTGAATGTGTGTGCATACACACATGCTTTAGAACTATTATACCTCCCTCACCCCATCCCCACCCCCGGAAAAAAAGAAACCCTTGCCTGTCTCAGCTGCTGTAGTTAGGGTTCTATTACATGCAACCATTCCCAAGCCCTCACATACACTAGCACAACACATTTTAAAAAGAGTAAGGTTATTCCCAAGTTAGTTATAGGAAGATTGTCTAAGTTATGTAGTGGAAATCCTATGATTTTCAGTCTACATTACATAGTTCTTAGATTTACTCCCATACCTTAGATTTGTTAGCTTCTCGTTTAGCCTCTCCTGCAAGACTTCCCACCATGGCATCTATCTGCTGCTTACTACGAGGCATCCCATCAAAGATGTCAATGTAGAGGTGCTCCTGAACTATGTTCCATATCTGATTGTTCTGTTTCTCCTGAAGATGCCGCTTCAAGAGTTGGTACGAGTCACGGGAAATACGAAGAACAAATTTACTTGTTCGAAAGTCCAACATGGTTTCATTCCCTTTCATGTGCTCCTTTTTGGTAAGACTAGATAATACTCGTAGGTCATCCTGGTAATAACATTCCTGATCTCCATGGAACCTGTTTTAGTGATTTTAAAAAGTTATTTTTCAGTGTGCCATTAAGATAATGTTTCTCCCTCATACATTTATAAATCATCCCAGAATAATCTGTAATTAATATGAGTATATATTTATATTACAATAATGTAACTATATAAATAACCCTGACCTAGGCTGAAGGATCACTAATACATTTCAAAATGATTATAATTCAGTTTCTAAACTCACCCTTAAAATGACTAATTTCTCGAATGAAATGTATCATGAAACAAAGCAGAGCGAATGAAACATTTGAGTCAAACGTCAGACCCACCACTAGCATGTATTTCTTTTGAAAACCATCTTTGGTAATACATAAAAATGTCAGAACCCTTGCTTTACTGAATTTTGTGCTTTTTCAAAACCCCACTCTTTAAAACATTTTATTATAGAACATTTTAAACACAAACACAGAAGTAGAAAATAATATGCCTTCAGTGTACTTATCACAGCCTCAGAAATAATCAGTACATGGATTCTCATAAGCCTAAACATTTCAATTACATCCTATATTAAGACATATTAAACTATTTTTTTTTTTTTTTTTTTTTTTTAGTTTTTTCGAGACAGGGTTTCTCTGTGTAGTTTTAGTGCCTGTCCTGGATCTCCCTCTGTACACCAGGCTGGTATCGAACTCAGAGATATGCCTGGCTCTGGCTCCTAAGTGCTAGGATTAAAGGCATGCACCACCACCACCCAATGAACATCAATATTTTAATATTGATAAATTAAAGAACAAATAATGGTACCAAACAATAAGCATTTTCATAATTTCACTATTCCCAAGGCAATTAAAGTCTTTGACCTTGGTTATAACTTATAAATTTAAATATACTTTTGTTTTTACAAGTCTTGGCTTGTTTTACCCTCATTTGGGCATGGATGGGATCCTAGCAGACTGTCGGTAATGGGAACAGAGAACCTCAGACAGCCAGCTTCCTACATAAGAAAGGTGGATATCTCAGGAGACTGAAAAAGCAAGAGGGATAACATGACTGCTTCTAGAAATTTTGTTGTCAGCTGCGGGGGAGCTACAGTACAGATGCTTTTTGCACCTTCAATTAGGAATCCAAGTTTTGTTTTGTTTTGGTTTTTGAGACAAGGTTTCTCTGTGTAACAGTCCTGGCTATCCTGGAACTCACTCTGTAGCCCAGGCTGACCTCGAGCTCACAGAGATCCGCCTGGCTCTGCCTCCTGAGTGCTGGGATTAAAGGCGTGCACCACCACCGCCACCTGGCTAGGAATCCAAGTTTAATGAATGAATTCAATAGCTTACGAGTTCTGCTATTCCCCTATCACCATCAACTCTGTTATTTGCTAAGTCCAGGCTTCAAGCACTATTGCTTGCCCTGGAGAGCTCCCTTCAGTCAATTCAACACTGCCTCCTTGGCATCTGAAAGTCAACACCTTCCTGGATTTCCTAATCTCTACCCTTTTCTTTTTTATATCTTGTACCTGGTTGTTAAATATTGGAGCTCCTCAAACCAATGTATGGCTTTAGTCCCTCCTCTCCTCTCAGCTTTTCTATGGGGGGGTCAGGGGTTACATTATATAGGGACAGAGTGACTACTGACTGACCAGTCTTTGGGGTAATGGTTCTTTTTTGGTTTTTTGAGATAGGGTTTCTCTGTGTAGTTCTGACTGTCCTAGAACTCACTCTGTAGACCAGGCTTGCCTCGAACTCAGATACACCTGCCTCCGCCTCCTTAAGTGTCAACATGCTGGGTAAGGTTATTGGTTCTTAACCGGTTCTTAAATTAGTCAAAAGCACATCTGAATTTGGAACTAAAGATTAGTTCCCCTACTTGACAAATCATGTCCTCTTCTAGGGGTTTCTGTCAGTAAAGGCATCCTTACCTAGATGATAGACCAGAAACCTGGATTATCAATGATACTTTCCTTCACATCCAACCCATCAAGTGTTGAATTCATCTACTTTTCACCTGCATTAGCAGATTCTTGTTTCACAACAGGGATGCTACTAATAAATATATTAGGCAGGACAATTCTCAGATAAGTAGAACTATCTATACATCCTGTAATAATTAACCTTCTTCCCTCCTCCCCTACCAGTTATTATGACAAACAAAAATGCCTTGACATATTTGCAAATGGTCAAAGCTAAGGAGGAGTATCATCACCTCCATTAACAGGCATACTCAGGCAGTGGTGGGTGGACAGGGCTACAGGCCTAGCACTCAGAAGGGATAAGCAATCAGATCTCGCCGGGCGTTGGTGGCGCACGCCTTTAATCCCAGCACTCAGGAGGCAGAGCCAGGCGAATCTCTGTGAGTTCGAGGCCAGCCTGGGCTACCAAGTGAGCTCTAGGAAAGGCGCAAAGCTACATAGGGAAACCCTGTCTCAAAAAAAACCAAAAAAAAAAAAAAAAGAACAGAACAAAAAATGCAATTTATGAAATTATCCTCTAATGATGTATAGAGCAGAGATGCCTCATTGTCCAATGCTCATTTTTCCTTTCTTCCTTCATAATAAAACACCTATTAGCTGGGAAAAGATACCTAAGGAAAGGCCGTATTCCCTACATTTGTAGCCAGGGATGGTCACTAACTGGAAAGTTAGGAAAAGAAGTATGTGTGTCTTCCAGGAATGTGTGCCCTCCTTGCTGACTAGAATACTGCCAGGACTGCTTACCGCTAGAGGGTCATCTTGTGTCGCACAGTGGAAACCACATGACAAGAACGACAGACTGAGGAAAGCCACATTCCTGGTGATCCAGAATTCACCTATTAGCCTTAAACTTCCTACCCTTACGAGAAAACCAAACTTTCATTGTATGTAGCCTCTGTTGTTTGGGGTGTCAGTCATTTCAAGTCTAATATAATTCTAACACAGTCTCCTATTGCTCTTAGAATAAAGTTTTATTTATATTGAGTTTTCAGTGACTTTCAACCAAATCTAATCTCATCCAATACAAATCCCTATTATTCCTATGACAAAAGCCCTGAGCACAGTGCAAGAACCTGCCTGTTGTTTCAGGTCCCAACCAATCTCCCAGCTAATGTTATACCAAACGCCCCACCATTTCCTGCTCCAGCAACTGAGTTTCTTTTAGCCTCTGTAACTACTATGATCACCCCACACACATACCTTCCAGATATGGTCTTCTCTTCATCTGGCTAATTCCTAGCCCTTCTTCAGACCTCACTTCAAGCCTGGCTTCCTCTGGAGATCAACCCCCCTACCCCTGTTAGGTTCATATTGCCCAAGGCCCCTCTCCTTCACAAAGTACCTTCTGCTTTACAGTCTTATATTTGTGTGGTTACAGACGTGTGTGTATACATACATATATAGATAAATAAAAGATGTTAAAATTCACATACTTCTCAAAGAATGATTTTGCTTCATTTTCATGTTGATTATAAACTAGCTCCAAGTACATGTGTACAAACAGAGGATAAAAGAGTTGGGATAGTTCTGCTCGATGGCAGTCCAGAGAACATTCAATGAAGTGTTTCAGTCCACTGTAGTATTCTTCATACATTGTAGGGTCTCCCTGTTGGTTGTAGGCCGACAAGACAGCACTGACATCTGGCTGGTCTTCCACAGCTACACTTCCAACTGTTTAAGAAACGAATGACAACTTTTAAGACAATGACCTTTAAAATTCACCAAGTGAACGTGGGGGGTTTGCTAATGTTCAAAAGAGAGCTATTTTCAAGTTTGTCCTGTTCCTCTCAATCTCTCTTCCCCAACACCATTATGTATCTTTTTAAAAAATTTTGTATTATATCTGTGTATTTTGTGTACATGTGTGAAACTGTGTATGGGGGTTGGGGGAGACAAGCCATTGTGCTCAAGTGGAGCTCAGAGGTTCTCTCCTTCCATAATGGAGGCTTCAGGGATCCACCTAAGTTTGTCATGCTGAGCCATCTTGCTAGCCCACAATCACATAACCCTTTAATGGGATTTAGCATGTCTTTAATTACCTAAGCCCAAAGCCCTTCAGTTTAACTATATCTTACATTTTTAAATTTTTGTTTGTTTGTTTGAGACAGGGTTTCTCTGTGTAGCTTTGGTGCCTGTCCTGGAACTCATTCTGTAGACCAGGCTGGCCTCAAACTCACAAAAATGCTCCTTCCTCTTCCTCCCAAGTGCTGGTATTAAAGGCGTGTGCCACCACCGCCTGACTTATCTTTTTTTTTTTTTAATCTTACATTTTTAAATCAGTAACAAGAACAGTCAATACTTTTCCTGGAACTGCCCTATTTTAAAGACAAAGTGTGCCGGGCGGTGGTGGCACATGCCTTTAATCCCAGCACTCGGGGGGCAGAGGCAGGCGGATCTCTGTGAGTTCAGAGGCCAGCCTGGTCTACAGAGTGAGATCCAGGAAAGGTGCAAAGCTACACAGAGAAACCCTGTCTCGAAAAACATAAATAAATAAATAAATAAATAAACAAATAAATAAATAAATAAATAGATAGATAGATAGATAGATAAATAGATAAGTAGATAAGTAGATAAATAAATAAGTCATTTCTGGACATGTGAGAGATATTAGAAAAATAATATAATTTATGTTACAATACATTCACAAAATGTAGAATACAGAAAAGATCCTCCTTCTCAGTTCACACTTTTTTTTTACTTATCACTCCCCCCATAACTGTACTTAAGTGTAGGTTGGCTTTAATCTCACCATAATTCTTCTGCCTCAGCATCCCAAGTGCTGGCATTATAAACATTGACACATTTCTATTTATATACATAAATTACAGTGCCATGTGTTCAAACTTCATGTCTGGCAGTGCTCTCAGATACAGATGAACTTGTTTAGAACCACTAAACTGGATAACTTAATTCAGTATCTACTCATCTCCTTTGAGAACTTATACTAGGTGTGAGTTTAAATTTTTTAAATTCGGTGTGTGTGTGGAAGACAACTTTTAGGTAGCTGAGTCTCTCCTTCCACCATGTGGGTTCGGCGAACCCAGCTCAGGTGGTTGGTCATGGTGCCTTCACCTGACGAACCATACTCTAAGAGTGTGTTTTACGGTATGGATTTTGTGACAACAGTTTCTGGGAGAAATGTGGAGATGAACTGTCAGGCCTGGATTCAGGAACTAAATCTTTTCAGTACTCGGCAGATTACTGATGTCACTTAGCCCTCGTAATTACCAACTTAAAAAAAAAAAAAAAAAAAAACTAGGAAAAATGCCTTTAACTGACATCACACAAGGGAATGCAACAGAGATAAAAAGGTCTGCCCCACACATAGCCGTAAAGTTAGGGTTTTCAAAAGTTAACATACATCAGTACTCCTTAGAAGCCCTTATGGCAGATTCCCAGACTCCACGCCTAGACAGTTTACACCTGAAGTGATGCTCAGGAATTTGCATCCTCCAAAACACTTAACACCACTTAGCCCACATTCTGAGAAATACTGACTACTATCACCCTGGATGTGTGGTCCAAAGCAAGCCTTCCGGCTTTGCTCAACAAGTCCGTTTTCTTGTCTCAAAGGGAGAGATGAGAACTACGGAACTATGAAAAAATCAAGATATAGAAAGTACTTGTAGTAATAGTATGGTAGTGTAACAGTATGATATTAGTGTTCGTGCGAACTCAGCCAAGGTTCATAGATCTA
>CABHPH010118345.1:0-11378 GCA_902168325.1 Peromyscus nudipes
TTGGCCCTCTACTACTGGACACGAGGCCTACCATTAGGGGTGGTTTGTTTCCCTGTGAGACTCCCTTGGAGAAAGCTCATTTTCATTGGTAAGTGGTTATCAAATGGAAGTTACTTTTGAGTTAGGAATGAGGGAGTGTGTTCACTTATCCTCTCAGCTCTAGGATTCCAGCTGGTGAAGACCCGTGCAAGTCCTATGTGTGCTGCCTCAGGCTCTGTGAGTTCACACATATGTCAACTACGTTCTCTTTAGAAAAACTTGTTTCCTTGGTGTCCATCCATGTTTATTTGGTCATTTCTCTCTCTGGCTCTTTAAAGTTTTGTAAAAGATTTGCTAACATCTTACCTGTATGACAAAGTATATGTTCATCATATCTTTTCTTTTTTTTTGCTTCTTTCCATGACAATAACACACACACACACACACACACACACACACACAAACAGGGTACTGATTATTGATTTTCAAATATTATGTTCTTGCTTAAGAGCAGTAATCATTGGTGCTTTTACACAGAATTTTGTTATAATCTTGTGTTCTAATTTGTAAAACCACAAGACTGTAATAAATGAGTTATTTTAAGAGATTTAGATAATTGTTACCCACAATGAATATGATTAGCAGATTCTTGGTTGGCTGTTACATCAATTGCATCATTCTCAAGGGTAGTTTGGTTCTTCCTCACAGGATAGAAGAGGAAGAGGGTAAAGTGGGAAATTCACAGAGTCCATTTAATGAGCCAAAGAATTTATTGGGGTTAACTCACTACAGCATGGGTATTTGTCTTATGGTCTGGAAAAGCTGAACTATGTCCTATGCTGATCTTCTTCCAAGATCTGCCTGGTCAGTCCCAGCATCCAAACTGTGAGGGAGTGAAGAGAACAGCTTACAGGCATCACAGCTCTTCAGGGTCCTGAGTGGCCATGCCCCAGGGGCATATGCTTCAAGGTCATAGGCAGGTATACCAGTTACCTGATGCCTCAATAGGGGCAGTGCTTCAAGGTCATAGCTAGAACAACTACCCACTACAAGAGGGAACTGGGATTGATATGGAAAATTAAAAAAAAATTTAAAAATAAATTAAAAAAAAAGAAAAAAATCCAGAAACCATTAAAAGCATTGAAAAGACATGGAGGAAATATGTACATTTCTAAATAAAATAAAATAATCTTAAAAAATAAAAGGAAATAAATTCCTTATACACTCAGGTCCTTGTTAGCTGCAAATCCTCTTGTGTTTATGCTAACATTCAATATTCAAACCATTTAAGCTGGTTAATTATATCTGGATTTCTGCTGATATATTTACTTCATCAATTTTGAGGATTTCATTCTCCAAGCTAAACTCAGCACAATATCCTTTGTAAAAGCGGCCCAGAAGAGATAAATACAGAACTCCAGCATGCTTCCTTCCACTTCTACCCACACTGTCATCTACACTTTTCTTCCCACTGTGCACATTTCTTTGACTATGCCTCAGGGTGTTGTTTGTTTTCCTTCAAACAGTCTTGGCTCCCTTTCTTTTGCTTGGCCATCTGTTGCTATTTCTTTATTTCTTGGATTATATTCATTAGTATGAATAGTAATTTTTGCTTTTCTCCTATCCTGTGCTATATTCTTAACCATAGTGTATTTTACAGCTTCACCTATACCCTTCACCTGAGGATCTTTTCCTTTATCTCTAGCTGTGGTCAGACTCTGATTTTGTTATATCTGGATCTTTTTTTTTGCATCTTACTGTTAGCATCATTGTGCTAGGAATCATGAGCTTTCCCATCAGAAAAGCTCTGCATTGATGAAATGATGCCACTCTTATCTGACGAACTTTTCACAGGACATTGTGTATGTGTAATGGTAGAGTATGGAATGCTGCAGCTTTCCAGTCACTGGGGAGAATGCCTCATCTGCCAGTCCCTTTCAGTCTCCTGTGAAGCCAGTAGCAGGCATGTCCTGTAGAGCAACCATACTTCACATTAAATTGAAGACAATTTTTGTTGTCGGTGTCAATGGCATGGAGTAGATCTCTACTTGCAAATGACTGCCATTCTACTTTGCTTCTGGTTACAACTAATACAGCTAGTGCACTAATGTTGAAGGAAAACTAGACCTTTCAGGTAGTTAAAAGATGTAAGTATTTCAGCAAGATGCATTTCAATGAATGGTTCTAAATTACAAATTAAGATCAACTGCACACTTGTTAGTCAAATTTACTAACTCTGCTAGCAGGGCAGATGTTTCTAAGTCACATCAGAAATGTGATGGGGGAAAGGTTTTTAAAGGTAAACACCACAATTACTCCACTTCTGCGGAATTTACTGCTATGTTAGGAATTGCCCCAGTTCCCAACTATATAAGGGACTATCATTCCCATTGCCCACAGCAATAAGCATTTATCCAGAAGTCAGAGCAAGTGGCTAATCACTTCACAACACTTACACAGTTTAGGGGACAGGGTAAGGAGTCAGAAACTTTAGGAATTTAGGTCAGAGACCAACAGCTGTTAAAATGGACTCCTGGCAAAAAAAGAAATGCCCATGCCATCATGCGTGGAAGAAAGTAAGTCAACTAAGAAGCCCTTAAGGATTTTCAATGGCTCTCTGCCTTCCCAACAGGCTTACTTTTCCATTCATGTGGCATAAGGCTGCTTTGTTATCTTGTTTGCAAGCCAATGTTTGCATGGATGAAAGATGAGTAATTTCAGACGACCTCAACAAAAAGAAATTTATTCACTGCATCTATGGTAGCATAAATACTCATGTTTGATGTGACAATTATTGTTTCAGTTACACAAAGGGAAGTACCACTAGATATGCATGGGTAAGGGAAAGTTATTCTTTAAAGAGTAGCATTATAAATATTTGAAGGGCAGTAATAACCACCCTTAGAAACCACTAAATTGAGATATTTAGAATTAATTACCTTAGTAAAAAGTAAATCCATCAGGTTGATAGATATTTGAGAACATATATGAGAGGGAAGAAATGAGTTCCGATTTGGTTTCAAACTTTAACACATCTATGGTGTGTGTGGGTGGGTGGGGGGCAGTTGTTAATTAGAACTGGCTACCTCTAAAGGTGTTTTAGTTAGAGTTTATATTGCCGTGGCAAAACACCATGACCAAAGCTACTCAGGGAGGAGGAAAGATTTATTTCAGATTACAGTTGTAGTCCATCACTGAGGGAAGTCAAAGCGAGACTTGAAGAAGGGCACCTGGGGCAAGAACTGAAACACAGACTATAGAGAAATAGAGAATACTGTTCATTCTCTCAGGCTTGCTCAGCCTGTTTTCTTATACAACTCAGGATCAGCTGGCTGCCTAAGGAAAGCACCACCCACAGTGGTCTTGCCCCTCCCACATCAATCATTAATCAAGAAAATGCGACCAAGTCTTGCCCATAGGCCAATATGGCAGGGGTGTTTTCTAAATTGACATTCCCTTTATTGAATGACTCTAGCTTGGATCAAGTTGGCCAAAAATTAATCAGCACAAAATACTGTGTCATCTGTGTGAGGGAAAGCAAGTGTCTAACTAGTTTCTACAGCTCTTACTATTTCCTTGGGAATTCTGCTTGTTTGTTTTTCTTTTTTTTAATTTTTTTTCATACAATATATTCTGATTATGGTCTGCCACTTCCTCCCCTTCCTGTTTAGACCCACACTCTTTCTGTCTCTTATTAGAAAACAATTAGGCATCTAAGGAATAATTATAAAATAAATAAAATAAGATGATACAAAAGCAAATACATCAAAATGGGACAAAGAAAAGAGCCGAAAGAAAAGCACAAGAAACACATAGATGCAGAGACACACACATTAGCATACAAAGAAATTCCAACACCAGAAGCAATATTTATGTAAAAGACCTGTGATGTTGAAAAAACAAACCTCTGACACAACATCATAAGAGAAAAAACCTCCAAAGATGCCATACAGTATCTCCATAAGAGTAGTTTGTTTCCCCAGTGAGACTCTCCTCAGAGGAAACTGAGGTTTCTTTTGCAAGTGGTTATCAATTGGAGATAGGTTCTGGGTTAGGGATGAGGCATGTGTCCAAGTCACTCATCTGTAGGACCTCATTGGATGCAGACCAGTTCAGACCCTGTGAATGCTGCCACAGTTTCTGTGAGTTCATATATGCATTGGTTTTGCTGTGTTTAGAGGCTTTGTTTCCTGGGTTTCCTCCATTCCCTCTCTTATGTTCTCTGCCCCCTCTTCCACTGAATCTCCCGAGCACTGAGAGGAGGTATTTGAGGGAGACATCCCATTCAGAGTTGAATGTTTCCCGGTCTCTTATTCTCTGAACATGTCTGGCTGTGGGTCTCTGTATTTGTTTCCATCTGCTACAGGAGGAAGTTTCTATAATGATGTCTGAGCAAGGCACTGATTTATAAGTACAGTAGAATGTCATTAGGTGTCAGTTTATTGCTGTATTCCTTTAGCAGAACAGTGGTGTTTAGTTTTCTCCTAGGTCCCTAGCCTATCTAGTCTTATGTTCTTGGCCTCCCAAGCTGTGTCCTTAAGACCTACTTCATGAGATGGAACCCAAGTCTGTTCCATCTCATGAAGTAGGTCTTAAGTTTGGTTGGTTACTCCCATAAACTTTGTGCCACTATTACACCAGTATATTTGGCAGGCAACACACCATTTAGGATCAAATGGTTTAGAGCTGTGCTGGGGTTTAGCTTTCTTCTCTCATATCATGCAGAGTACCTTCCTATACCAAAGACACTAGCACCAAGAGGTGAAAGCTCTAAGTAGGCACAAGCTCAGCTTTTCAGTGTTCAAAGAGTTGTGTAGATGTTGTCTTCAAAATAGGACCTTACATCCGTTTGTGGAGAGCAACCAATAGTCTTTGCAATAGCATGTGTTGTTTGAGAGATCCCATGGGACTCCTTTGACCAAAATAATCAGTTAGATATAACCCATTCCAAGTACTGGGAAGTTCATTTGGTGACCAGAGATGTCTAGTTGGGGTTTTGTCTCCCATGTTATTTGGCAATTTTATTTAGATCACCTTCATATATGCTATGTTTTTAGGAGCTTCTACTCCACGGGGTTTCTGTATGACCCATCAATTAGCTCTTGGTTTTAGCTGTTCCTCCCTGTATTCCCTCCCTTTTACTCCCTTCTCTCCTCCACTCCCTAACTGATCCTCCTGTTCCAGTCCTCCCTCATCTATCCATAGCCATCTATTCTATTTTCCCATCCTGGGAAGATCCATCTCTCCCCACCTAATCACTTACTCTATACCTCACCTTTTTTGTTATGCAGATTATAGATTGTTTATCAGTGACATTATCAGCTAACATCCACACATAAAGAAATGCATGCTATGTTTGTCTTTCTGGGCCTGGATTCCCTTACTCAGGTTGATTTTTTTCTAGTTTTATGCATTTACCTGCCAATTTTATTTTTTAATGGCTACTATTCCATTGTATAAATGTAACACATTTTATTTATCCATTCATCTGTTGACAGACATCTAGGTTGTCTTTAATTTCTGACTGTTATTAATAGAGTAGCAATGAACATGGTTGAGCAAATGTCTCTGTGGTAGGATGAAGCATCTTTTGGGTATATGTCCAAGAGTAGTAACTTGATCTTGAGGTCAATCAATTCCCAGCTTCCCGAGGAACCACCACAATAACTTATATAGTGGCTATACATGTGTTCCCTCCCACAAGCAATGGTTTAGTGTTCTGCATTTCCCACATACTGGACAGTATATGCTGTTATTCATTTTATTGATCTTCGCCGTTCTGATAGGTGTATGATGAAATCTCAAAGTGATTTTTATTTGAGTCTTCCTGATGACTAAGGTTGTTGAGCATTTCTTTAAATGCTTCTATATCGTTTGAATTTCCTCTTTTGAGAATTCTCTGTTTAGATCTGTGCCACATTTTTTATAAATTGGGTTATTTGGGGTTTTTTGTGTCCATGTTTTCATTTCTATATGTACTTTGGTTATTAGTCCTCTATCAGATGTCTAGTTGGCTAAAGTCTTTTCTCGTCCTCTAGCACACCACTTTGATCACAGAAGTTTTATAGTTTCAAGAGATTCATTTATTCATTGTCAATCTTAGTGCCTACGTGAATGATGTTCTGTTCAGAAAGTCTTTTCTTGTGCCAGTACATTTAAGGTTATTCCATACCTTCTCTTCTGTCAAGTTCAATGTTTCTGGCTTTATTGTGAAGTCTTTGGTTCATTTGCAGTTGAGTTTTGTGTGGGTGATAAGTATGAATCTATTTTCATTCTTCTACACAAAGCCATCCAGTGTGACTAGCACCATTTGCTGAAAATGCTGTCTTTTTTTCCCCCAGTATTTATTTCAGGCGTTTTTTAAAATATAGTGTCATTATAAATAATTATCTAGTAAAATGTGTCATTTTTACAGGTTTTGAGCATATTTTCTGTTTCTCATGTTATCTTCAAGGAACAATTGGGTTCAAATTAGGCATCTTCCTAAATGAGAGGCTATTGTATTGAGTTAAAAACAAATGGGTACTTGGTACACCTAAATCTTAAAAGATCACATCACTTATTTATCATCTCAAATTAATTAAAAATATGCACACAGTCACTTCACTTAAAATATTGCATCCTGGGCGCTGATGAGTAGTCCAGTCTCACTTCCTCTGGTACTGCCACCTCCCTATGGAATGCCTAGAACAGAGTTTTCTCTTCTTCACGGTTTCAATTATTCTGTTTTATCAAAGTTTCTTTTCATCTCAGTACACATTTGATCTCTCTTCCCATATTTAAACCTCTCTTTTCAAAATAAAGCTTCAACAATTTTATGACATCATTCCCATACCTTCCAAGTTCTTCACAGTGTTAAGTCTTTGATAAACAGAGTAAGCTTTATCTGGAATACACACTAATACATACAGGATTCATTAAGACATTATTCACTTTAATTTAAAGGTGTGGAATGAGGTTAATGAAAGCAAAATTTATTATAAAGGACTAATATATCATTAATAAGAAATATACATGGTTTTATCATATAACTGACATTGTCTCATTATAGTGCTTGATTATGAAGATAATTAGCAATGGTTTTCCTTTTGAGCAGTGGGTGTACATGCATATATTGGGTGGCCAAGACCATGACTCACAAGACCTACCCAGTTTTACATTGTGAAAAATCCTCCTGAGAGTTTCTGTAGTAATGTGTTTTCAAAAACCCTGCTATGGTCTCTCCCTTTGTGTCTAGGTAAAACATCATTCAACACATTCTGCACCTGTGAACCTGGCCAATATGGCTATGACTTAAAACATGAATTTGGATATCTCTTTTATCATTGTGTTAATAAAAAATATAAAAATTAAGAGTAACAACAAAGGAAGTTTGCTAAGACAACAAGTTTAGGAATTTCTGGTCCTTGTAATAATATCAATAATATTGATTGTCTTCCTTTATCACAGAATTGCTGCATCAAATAAGGTCGTGTGTTTGAGGTACTTTGAAAACTACATGATCCCATGCAAATATTGTTGCTATTACTGCCTTAGATCTCTAAAAATCATTTTGTTCCTGTTTTACTCTAAAGGAGTCATGTAATTATATAAAATACACATTAGCATTTTAAAAAGGAACTTAACACTACTTTTATGTTCATAATATACTTTACAGAGAAATATGGAGATGAGACAAGTGTAACCTTTATAAACAGGTGTTGGCTACCTAATTCATTCCCATCGGCCCTTGCATCTGTGTGTTTGAGATGCCATTTTTTCCTGTCTAACACAAGTGGAACTGGAAAATGACATTTAGGAGCACAGGAGAAATCAGCATTGTGGCACTCTTTGGAAGCCTTTGGATTTCATGGTAACATATATTCCAGGCACGAAGAACAGACATGCATATAAAGATACTTAAAGTGAATGTGATCTGCAGTGAAGAAGCTGCTCAAAGCTTTAAAGCCCAAGAAATGAGAACTATATTTACAAAATTGGAAGTTCTCAGAAGTTCTTATTTCAGTAGTAAACTTTAGAGCTACGTAGCTCAAGTAGGATTAAAATTAATTCAAAGTCTCTCTTACCTTCTGGGCTGATAACCTATTCTGCAAAGCAATTTATATGTAAATATTTATTTGAAAAAAGTGCAAGATTATTGGGATAAACACTCAGTGTGGCTGAATGTCAGCACCATTTTCAAGACTAAAGTAAGGCTCATTTGGACAACCTAATATGCCTTGCTTTGTGTTTAGTGGTTGTTTATTTCAGTCTGAAAGATGTTAACTTCCAGATGTCTGAATTCCCATTAGCATTGACTTATTCAGACAAATTGAACATCACTGTTCACTACCTTAATGATAACTAAATATCTTGTCTCTATGGAGTTTGAACAGAGAGATATAAAGATGTCCAATGCCTTGCACAAATTTTCTAATATACTTACTTGCTAAACTGAGTTGACAGTGATTTGAGAGGAGATTATTTTGATGTGTTAATGGCTAATGTCTTTCTGCAAGTTTGCTGTGGTCCTTGTTCCTGAGTCTGAAGCACCTGCTTCATCTTAAGCTTGTTAAATTGTAATTATTGTGCTATGTGATCTGTAATGTGGCAAATTAGTCAGGTCTAATGTATATTTGTTATGTATTAGGTTAAGAGTAGCCTTTCTCAGTTTCTACAAACTTTCTATCTTATTTTCCAGTTATTTTTTGTAGGAGATAAACTGATTTCCTAAGAACTTGGTTCTTCCTTTTCCCACTATGGTTCAGTTAAGAATGAGAGTCCATGACTCTGCTAAATAGGTAAATCATATTACCTGAAAATTCTCTCTCTCTCTCTCTCTCTCTCTCTCTCTCTCTCTCTCTCTCTCTCATCTCATCTCTATCTCTATCTCTATCTCTCTCCTCATTTTAGTTCTTGTTTGTATTTGTTAGTTTGTCTATGGTTAGAAAAAAGAATTGTGTTGTGCCTCCCAGTCTGGCCTCAGACTTCTTAGCCTCCTGCCTTAGTGCTGGGATTACAGGCATGTGGACTGCCACTAGATCTAGCTTGTACATATTCTCTTTGTGAGAGAAATTGTTATTAGCTGCCCATGACTGGACTGTTTTCTAAAAACTTCAGCTTACCATATCTGTTCGTTTCTACTAACTTGAGGTAACAGTGGACTGACAGTCACTTATTGCAGGCTTCTTTTACAAACTTGAAAATCCTGAGACTAGAGAAGCAGGCCTCCCTCACTGCTAGATTCCCAGCCAGGATTAGTTTTTCCTGTATTGTATTATGTCAAAGATGTGTATTAAGTACTTGAACATTCAGATGGTAACAATATATAATCATGCTGGTAACTTTTCATATGGCACCTCTGTGATGAGCCTTATTTGTTTTCTCAAACTAAATTTAAATTGGTCTATTAAAAAGAAACAAAAAAAAAAAAAACTAAGACTTTTGATTTCCAAACACTTTCTAAAGAATTGGTGCTAGGGGTGAGAGGAGAGTCAGTGCTCCGTGAGCAAAGTGACGTGTAACCAGAACTGTTTGCACTTTCACTAGGCAGGTGCACAGACAAGTGGTTCACACGGTTCATATTCCACCTCTGTAAAACTGTAACAGTGACACTGAACTCAGGACAGCATTGTTATGATCAGAGAAAACCACGCAGAAGCAATTCTGGATATCTGACTTTCCTCATAACTATGGGTATTCCCTTTGGTTGTCTTAAGCATCTTCCATTGTAAAGTTTTTCACATCATTTTGATAATACCACTCCCCATCACAGAGGCTGATGACATTTTTACTGTACCTAGAAGCAAGTTCATATCCATTAAGGAGAATTGTACATTCTGTCTCAGACTTTTGGTAGTCATTTGTAATGCCAAGCCAGTCTATGAAATTGTTTTATAGGAAGTAGGTCCCTAAAGTACTGACAAGGGTATTTTAACTCAAAGAAAGAAGATAAGTGCTGCTGGTAACATTTCCCTAATTTGGATCTAGTGGCTATTAGGAAAAAATCTTACCTTTAGACTTGTATTTAAATTGTATAATTACTGGATATAGATGTCTATACTGGTATTTTTCATTAATTACGCTGGGAATACTTGACTTTCTCTGACTGGCCCGCTGCTCCATGGTAGAGTGCCTGGCAGGCCTCCTGCTTGTTTAAAGGTGAGACTTCTTATTTTTTTATCTGCTATTGGGTGTCCTGGTTACTTGATTTCAGAATGTTGCTGTGTCTTGGGCAGTTTGGATTTAGAATCCTTCTTGGACCTATTATTTACCATGATTTCCTTATTTCTTAGAGTCTGAAAAATATTATGTACATTCTGTCTCTATTCCAGTAGTGATATTCCAATTAAAGTACCATAGTATTTTTTTGCCATGTTAATGTTACTATATTTTCTATACCTTTTAGTGTGGAATATGATCTTTGCTTTATTTCTAGTTCAGTAATTCCATTTTTATATGGAATTACTATACTATACTATATACTACTATACTACTCAAATTAAATTCAGTAATCATGTAACAAAGTTGGGCATTGCTTCATAAAAGTTCTTTTAATTTACAATTCTCTGAATAATATTTTCATTTTAAAATTCAACTGAAAATTTGGATAAAGCTATTTTAGCATCCAGGTTTTAAGTTTTTTAAAGAACTTTGTGAATACCCCAAATTATATGTTCTCCTTTATGTCCTCAGTCTGGTTGAATTTGTATGCCTGTTTATTTGCTACAAAGTCAATTGTAAAAACTGAAATTCTGATGAATAGTTGAAAGCCTTGTTGATTTCATTGATCCACACAGACATGATCCGGCCCTGATTTCAGCTCTGTGAAGATTTATTTCCTTTCTCTCAATCATTCTACATAACCATTAATAATCTGGAGTCTTGAGAATGGTGTATCCCTTCTCTGAATCTTATATACCAGTATCCTTCATCCCTCTGAGACTGGAAAAATGTAGACAAATTTCTAAACAGTCCTAGTGAATAAGAAATACAGAGCCAAATACAGAGTTAATAGCCAAAGAGATAAGATCAAGAGCCACGACTACCTTATCTTACCACCAGCAGTAGCTTCCCCAGAGAGAGAGAGCTTCTTCCCGTCTGACTTGTCTTTTTATTGCCTTTCTGTTCTGCCTTCTCATTGGCTCTAAATCCAACCACATGACTTCTTCGTCACTGCCTGTCTATACAGACCTCCAGGTCTCTAGGGTTGGTACTGGGATGAAAAGTTCAGGTCACCTTGCTTCGGATGTGTCCTTGACCACAGAGACTCTGCCTGCCATGTGATCAGATCAAGGGCATGAGCCACAACCGCCTGACTCCCGCTTATGGCTCGCTGTGACCTCTGATCTCCAGGCATCTTTATTTATTAACATACAAATAAAATCACATTTTAGCCCAAATAAAATATCACCATAGAC
>CABHPH010118346.1:709-13734 GCA_902168325.1 Peromyscus nudipes
GCCAGGCCGCCTGGGACAACTGCATTTATCTGGAAGCTGTATAAACTTGTCCTGCCTGCCTATGTTGAGAACACAGTGAGACACGATGATAAAGTGGTTTCATGTCACCAGCAAAGACCCCTAGAAACAGGCTGGCCTGGTCATCAGCACCTGTACAGGGGCAGACCTTGCCAGGGGAGGTGCTCAGTTCCTATCCATGTTCCCTCAGCCTGATGTGAGGAAAGAGCTTCATAGAGGAGACACAGAGTTGACCTCAGGGACTGGACCTCTGTGGTTCTCAAATGGAGCTTCCTGGGGCCCAGAGAAAACCCTGTCCTGCCAAATCTGTATCATCTTGGCACCCACTGAGTAGTGGGGAGAGATTCTGACTATGACAAACAGTGGCTCTGTCCTTAGGATCATGGCCCACTGGAACACACAGGACAGGAGAGAAGACAAGTTTACAGGTGGGAACAGAACAGAAGCACTGAAGAAATAACAGCCCAAAACTTATTTGAGGGGAAGCTTACCCAAGAAGACCCACAGACCCCAAACATAGAGCACTCCCACACATCTCAAACTACAGAAAGTCAAAGAAAAGGTTCCAAGTAATGGTTGCCCAGACCCATACTGGGCACAAACAACACAGCACCTAAGGTCAGAAACTGTGCAATGGGGTCTTTGAAACACGGGGCCTCTGAGCTAACCATGGCCTACAGCCCAAAGACACGTCACTTAGAATTACAAGTCCTCTTCAGGGCCAACACTGGAGCCCAGCATGACTAAACTATGACCCACCCAACTACCCTTCTGCACCTAAACCTTGGACCACAACACACACTAGCTTTAGCTTGATTTCCACACCTGCACCCTGTCCACCAAACCCTGTTCAGTCTTGTCTCCATCACCCTTCAATGGTCCTCTGCCTTCAGAATGGTTCATGTACATTCACTGGCCCCATGGCACATAACCTGAGGGAGGTCCCCAGACCTGCAGGGACCCCAAGGTGTTGCTTGGCAAATGTGGCCTTAGTCACCTAGTATATGTCTGTGGTGAGAAGAACACAGACAGATGGGACAGGATGGACAGATGACACCATGCCAAGGGAAGCCTGCCCCCTGAACAGGCCTTCCTTCCTTCCTTCCTTCCTCTTTAGGTGGGACATCTTTCTCTGACTCACAGGAGGGATCCCCACCCTGAGTATATCCCTCTCACATAGGTGACACAGCCCCAGCTCCCAATAAGGGCACAGGAGGATCGGGACACCTTGCTTTGCAGATCCTGAACAAGTGCTCCCACCAACAGAGTGGGAGAGCAAGACTCAGCAAGACTGATTAGGCTGGAGTGAAAGAGATGATGTGGCTTCTTCTACTCAGAGCTAGGGGACTGCGGCGCCGCCCCCGCCCCCCCCCATGCTGCCTCCTATAGGTATCAGAACTCTCAGTGGAGAGGAGAGACACCCACAAAGCTGTGCACTGGAGACTGATGGGACTCAGGCTGTTGAGAGTGCCCCACACGTGAGAGACAGCAGGTTGTCCTGACTCTGCTTCTTGAAGGACACCATCTTTTCTCTACTTCTCTCAGGGTCTTGAAGGCTCAGATGTCTCAGCACCACAAAGAGAGGGAGTCCTACTGCCCCAAGGCAACATGACAGCAAGGGGGGCTGCTCTGGCGCCCCGTGCTCACCTAGCAGTGGCTTTGCTAGCCCTAAAGGACCTGTCCCCACCTTGACAAGATGGGGCTGTCTGGCCAGGCACACACCTTTAATCCCAGCACTTGAGAAGCAGAGGCAGATGTATCTGAGTTCGAGGCCAGCCTGATCTACACAGTGAGTTCCAGGACAGCCAGGGCCACTGTCTCAAGAAACCAAAGACAAACAAAAAACAACACAAAACAAAAAAGGTGGGGCTGTCTGCTCAAAGCCAACTCTAAGGTTGGTGTATCCTGTTATATCAGGCCACAGGGACTGCCTCTCCAAAACTGGCAGGCCAGTGTCCTAGAGGTCACAGATGCAAGTGTTCAGCAACACCAAACTGTCCTGACAGACATTCTGACAAGTCACAGCCCGGTGAACTGTAGGTATGGGGCGGGGCTAGTTACTCCAAGAGGGTCTCTAGCCACAAAGATCTGGATTAGAGGGAGGCCCTCCTGAGACCCCAAACACAGCCTAGGGGGGACACCTGTTCAGGCTTACAGGCTGGCAAAGTGTGTGAATGATGGGGTCCACTGCTGCACCGTGGGCAATTCAAGACAGGGCTTGTTCACTCTAGATCCCACTGACATCTAGGGTCTAAGTGAAAAATCTTGCACGTGTGGGCAGCTGTTGAACACCAAACCACCTGAAAGGGTTTCACACTGCTGAATCCCTGAGCTAGATCACAGCAGCCTGGCAGCTTCCTTACAGGCCTTTAGAACACTGGCTCTGGGAGATGTGTAACTGCCCCAAACCACAGGGTGTAGGACAAGCCCTCTGTCTGAGGGGACAGAAATGGGTTTGGCCAGTGTCAACCATTATATGTGACTAACAGACACTGAGGACAGCTGACATAGGACCAGCTAGCCTGCAGCCAAGCAGTACAGCATCAACACAGCACTGCTTTAGACTACTACACTGAGAGGTCTATGCCTTTTTTCTTAGACTGTCCCCAACAGAGGACACTCGCAGGAACAAAGCAGGGAGTGGGAAGGAACGCAGGAGAGGAATGTATTAGTGACTGCCGTGCCATACTCGGCAGCTCCCCACACAGGGCAGTGGAGGCAGCCTTGTCTATAGGTAGGACGGGCTGAGCCACGCACACAGCAGACCAGAGCTACAGGATAAAGGGTGAGGAGTCACCCTGGAGGGTCCATGGGAGGCCTGGGGGCACTTCTGCTTCAGACACCACCTGCAATGCATCTGACTCAAAGCTAAGAGCACTTACATGTGTTCCACTCACTGTACTATTGGCCACCCAAACACAAACCAACTTCTAGCAAGTTCTACTAGAGAGCCCCCACCCTCGAAATGGTTTCTCTGTGTAGCTCTGGTTGTCCTAGAACTCACTCTGTAGACCAGGCTGGCCTTGAATTCAAGAGATCTGCCTGCCTCTGCCTCTGAGTGCTGGGACTAAAGGCGTGCACCACTATGCCTGGTACCTATTAGAGAGCTTTAACAGTGGGCACCATTCCCTACCAGACAACAACTGACCTGGCAGACCCAGGGCTGAATATGGAGACACTTTTCAATGACCTTTCTTACCACCTGGGCACAGGAGCAACTTACATGGACACCCTCCCCTCTCCTGCCCTCTGGTGCTTTCTCCTTCAGGGACCCTTGTAACAAGAACAGCCCTGGCTAAGCCTGTCTTGGGGTGAGCAGTGGACACAAATAGGTGCTCTAAAGCCCACCTGCTCCTTGCCATCCGGCCTTGAACAGCATCCATCATCACACCTCCAGGCTATAACCCAAAGGCCTCTGGCTGGGATGCTGGGATGCAGAACATGCTCCACCTTTCCAGCACAGAGGTAAGCAGATGGGGTGGGGTTTTTGAAAGCCAGTCATTACTGTTCCTGGAGACTTCACCTCCGACTGCTGCTCTGGAGCTCCAACACAGATACAGGAAGAGGCAGCACATGGCTTGTAGGGCTGCACTACAGAGAAGCAAGGCTAGCTGGTACCCAGCTTGAACTGCAACCTCCTTCCAGGTAAGGACAGTACAGAGCAGCTGAAGGTTGTGGAAGCAGCTGGGGGACCACAGTGGCATGTTCATGGGCTCAGAGGCCTGTCATCCACCCAAGGAGGCCAGAACAGCTGGGGCCTTGGGAACGCTAAGTCCTATGTGCTTGGCTCAGAAACAGCAGAAGCGATCAGTAGGAAGCCCCAGAACCACAGAACTGCTGATCATTTACAGTGGCCACCCATGTCAACCACAGTGTGACACTCCTTATTAACAGTACTGCCAGTGTGCAAGGGAAGACACAAGTCATGGCAGGACTAGGTCAGTGACGCCCAGGGTCACTCAGCCAAGCCCTGCAGACAACTTGGACCCTCCAGGGATGAGAACGCCACTGTGGGGGGTGAGGTGGCCCATGAGGGTTGCTCAGGAAAGAACATGTGCATAGGGAGAAGCTGGTCCCCATGCACTGTCAGCTCTGACTGTCATTCAGGTAATCATGTCCCATTTGTGGAGTTAAAAGCTCATCTTTATAGCTAAAGTCCTGGGTCACTGGCAGCATCCACAGCAGCACCTTCAAGTAGGTAAGAAAGAGATAGTATAAGTAAGGACAAGGATGTAGCCTCACACTTCATCAGTAAACAGGAACTTGTCCTACAACAGGTCACCAATTGACTGTCAAAATACTGGGGTGACATTTGGTTAGGGGGAGGTGCCCAGCACCAGAGGGTGAGATCCAGGCCAAAGTCCCCCCAGAAAGGAGCATCATACAATGCCCAGCAAAGTAGAAGCTGGACCTATAGCAAATATATGTAATCACACCTCCCAAAGAAGAGGCCAGCTTGCTCACCAGCAGAGCAAAACTGGCCTGTATGCTGGGAAAAACCACAAGGAGCCAGAGTAGGCACCAGCACAGCTGCCTGGTTTGCCCCTTTAGACATCTGAGTTCAAGATGTGTACTCAGCCCAAGTCAGGCAGTGCACGTCAGTGTGTGGACAGAAGGGCACTCAAGTCATGATACTTGGCTGGCTCCACCTCGGGATCAGAACACCGTTCATCACAGGAGTCCTGAAATGTGTGTTTTTTTTTTAATACTCTGTGACAAAGGAGGCAGATGAAGCAGTCCTGTAGTGTGACATATGACCTTTCCTGGATTAAAAAAAAGGGGGAAGTAAAGACTTGTATACTTTAGGAACTTCTCCCAAAATGGTCGACACAAAGACCATAACTTCATAAAAAAAATTCCTGGTGCTGATTGAGACCAGCAATTAAGTAGAATATTCTGATGAGCAAAGTTTAGAAATGTGGGTTGTGTGAAGCTGGGACATTTGGAGTCCCTCTGTGCCTACAGAGAGGAGTGTTCAATCATTCCAACGACAGGTTCAACTCCCAGAAGAATCCTAAGAAATCAGAGTGAACAGTCCTCCCTTGAGGAAGCAGCCAGAGACCCACACTTGATAGCATAGGCGGTACAAGAGCGTCTTTCCAAAGGGTGTGAGGAATAAACCAACATGCCAACTGGACTAGACGGTCAAGGACGATGCCAGCTGCACTAAGTCTGACCGTACAGGTTCCCCCAGCCACGCTGCCACCACACAATATCCAACCCCGATGGAGGGATGGCAACAGAACACCTGGTCAGCATACCTCAAAACTACCCCGAGGGCTGGAGGATGTGGTGAAGACCAAACACCACATGGGGCCTGGGACACTAAGGGACATTTGAAGGTAACTAAAGCAATGAGAACAGAGTCCAGGATGGTTAATACTTGGGAAGCTTGGTTCACTGTCTGTGCCAAGGTCCACAGCGATCTGTTCATGTTGGGATATACAAGAGGGCTTTACAAATACTCAAAAAATTTAAACTATGGGGCTGAAGACACAGATCAACAAGGTTAAAAGTGCTTACTGCTTTTGCAGAGCACTAGGGTTCAGCTCCCATCATGGATATGGCAGCTCAGAACAATTAACTCTGTTCTAGGGATCTGATGCTGTCTTCTGACCTTCAGCACCAGGCACACACACGGGGCACACCAGTAAAACACTCATACACATAAAATAAAAATAAATAAGTATTTTAAAAAACTAACTTACATTAAAAATATATTTCTTTGGGGTCAGGTGTAGTGACTCACACCCATAATCCAAGCACTGGACAAAAGCTGGGGCAGGAGGATTCCAGTGAGTGTGAGAATAGCCTGGACCACAGAGAGCCCATCTCAAGAACAAACAAAAACGTTTCTTTTGCTCAGTGTGCAGGAACACAGTGGTTTCCACACATCCATGGGGCAGGCTCATTTGGAGGTGCAGCTGCAGCAGAAGACCTGTGAAGCACACACGGTCACCCCACAGCACTACCATCCTCCCTTGGTACTGCAAATGCTGGTCTCTTTCTTGTGCACGACTCCATCCTAACAGCCACCACCGATCACAAAAACAAAGGGCCCAGCAGCCAAGTATTCCAAGAGATTTACTAAACAGAGATAGTCACTGACTTAAGATAACATCATGTATGCTGCTACTTCAGAGGCTTATTACAGCCATCTTTAATTCAATTAATAACTATTTTTAAATTTCCTGCTACATTAGATGTCCACAGTCATATTCCACAAATCCAAGTTGCCTGGAGCCATATACATGGGTCCTCTGGAAGAACAGCTACAGCTCTCAACTGTCAAGCTATCTTTCCAGCTCCAGAAAAGAGGCTGGGTTACTGGGTGGATTCCCCAATCTTGTCATCCCAACATGTCATGACCTGTGGTGACTTTTTCCCTGGCTGCCAAAGCTGTGTTTTCAAATGCCAGGCAAAGGGGCGCACACCCTTTATCCCAGTACTCAGGAGGCAGGATTAGGCAGATCTCCATGAGTTCAAAGCCAGCCATGGCTACATAGTGAGACTGTTTAAAAGGTTTAAGCTATATGCTGGTGTAGTGACACAGGCCTGCCATCCCATCGCTTTGTAGGTAGAAGCAGATCAGAAGTTCAAAGCTCTCCTCAGCTACACAGTAAGGACAACCTGGGCTACATGAAACCTCAGCTCAAGTACTTGGTTTGGTGGCACTTATACTAAACTGAAACAGTACAGAAACTAATTAATGCAGCCTCTCCGTGCAAACCTACTAAGTGTTCCAAACAGAACACACACACACACACACACACACACACACACACACACACACACACACACACACAGCCGTCCTATGGCTTGGGATAGAAGAATAGGAACATACAGCAATTACTGGCATGTCTCCCATCTCTCTGGACACCAGACACCACCTCTCCGTCTCCCGCTCCTGAGGGAGTACAGGGCCTTCCATGTTGCCATGGCACTTGCCTGAACCTCAGCGTCAGGGAACTTAGCTTGCATGTCCTTCCCCCTCAGGTGTCTGGGGCATATCCCCTCCCCAGTCTCTTATTTTCAGAAATTCACACACTTGTCCCTTGAGCACTATGAAAAGTCTTGCACTGCAATCAGACAGAGACAACAGGGCTCTGAGGGGGAGGCATGAAGCATCCAAGGCCATGAGGAACCAAGACACAGCACACCAGGGCTCCTGGCTCTTCCTCTCTGCAGACTCACTATCACGCTGGGTTAATCTTCTTGACAGTATCAAAATACAACCCAGAACCCTTCTCGGAAAGCCTACCACTCTTTTCTTAAAGAGGCCTTTCATGGGCTACAACAGTCTGCCTTCTGATGTGACTCCTGCTGCTGCACGTGGGGCCACCAAACCGTTAGGTCCTAGCACCCACTCTTGCTTCTACCTGCTCTATACACCAAAGACTCTTCTTCACTCCACTCTTCCATCTGGACAGGAGGACTCCCTCAAGGAGCACTGGGCCAGAGAAAAAGCTATCAATTAAAAAGCAACTGATGAAGCTGAAGAGAAAGCTCAGAGGTTAGTTAGTACTCGATCTTCCGGAGAATCTGGGTTGGGTACCCAGCACCCACATAGCAGCTAACAACCACCTGTGCACCTCCAGTTCCAGGAGATCTGACATGCTCTCTTGGCCCCCATGGACACTAGGCACACACATGTGGTGCACAGATACACATGCAAACAAGTCTAGGGAAAACAAAGCTGGGCAGTAGTGGCGCACACCTTTAATCCCAGAACTCAGGTGGCAGTGGCAGATGAATCTCTGAGTTCAAGGCCAGCCTGGTCTACAGGACTGAGTTCCAGGACGGCCAGAGAAACCTTGCCTCAAAAAACCAAAGGGGGGGGTGGGAGGGACAGGGACAGGCGAAGAGAGAGGGAGAAGGTGGGAACAAGAAACCCAGTGAAAAGAGGCAGAAACTGAGAAAGAGATGTAAAGCGCCTTGAGTCCAGAGCTGGCAACTGGGGCAGGAGAGGGCCCAAAAGGAGTATTGAGGGCGTGCACCTAAGTTCCCAAGAGCAGAACCTGCCTACAAGAGAGCTGTGACACAGGCGGCAGATGGTCTTCTCTTGAGTTTAAGGAGGCATTCCCTGTCCTTCAAGTCACCCAGTGCTCACTGAAGTCCAGATAGAGTACAGAATTACAGAGAAAGGCAGCAAGTACCAGGACTCAAGGGCACTGGAGACAGGCAGAAGATTCAAGGTGGAGGATGGGTTTGAGAGCCACCCAAGAAGCTACACTTACCCTCAGACCAGGAGCACAGTGTAGGACACAGGCTTCCTGACAGGGGCTACAAGAGATGGTAGTGGTGGTGCACGCCTTTAATCCCAGCACTTGGGAGGCAGAGACAGGTGGATCTCTGAGTTGGAGGCCAGCCTGGTCTATAGAGTGAATTCCAAGACAGCCTGGGCTACACAGAGAAACCCTGTCTTGAAAAAAAAAGAAAAAGAAAAAATTCGAGGCAAAGAACCACACACGCACATGCTGAGGCTGTATCCTAAGACATCACCTTAACATGTGAGCCACAGGTGTTTATTCGGGATGCATTCCAGCAGACAGCTGGCAGACCTAGTCTGCATTCTGGGGAAGATGTCCAACCTGTCCCCATGCGTATGGTTACCCCCAAATGCAGCTTATGATGGGCAGTCAGTCAGCTTTCTCTTACAGACCTGGCCTTGTGCTTCCGTTAGAGGGGGAAGGTGACAGAGGAGGACCTGGCACAGATGCACGTCAAGGACCTAGTGACAGAGTCATAAGGAATAAGCTGCCACATATACTAAAAACCTGGACGTTTTGAGGGGGAGGCCTTCAGCTTCCTGAGCATTACTGAACCACACAGACCTCAGGAGCCTGCTATCAACTGCTGGGCATGGAGTAAGGGCAAGGATGGTCACTGTCCCTATGAGATAATCACATGGCATGCAAAGCAGTGTTCAGCCCAAATCAGAGCCCATGTAAGGAAGAGTGGGGGCTGCAGAACTCAGAACTCAGCCAACACCACATACCAACGTTGAGCCAAGGAAGCCAGACAACAGGGAGGGTAGGGAGTGTGTGACACTGGAAGGCTCTTCGGAGGCTCTGGGTGATTTGGTTCTTTACCCTGCTGATTCAAATGTGTGCGTGTGCCTGTCAGAACTCACAACAGAGTGGCATTAGGAGAGGCTCTGCCCAGACAGCATGCATCAACAGAAGCCATGTGTTATGTGTCCACAAAGACGAATATGGGACTCTCATTTCTGCTATCCCCAGCCACCAGGAGCTGGACAGTTTCCTCTACCTACACTCTCACCATTTGTGGCTTCACCACAGGCCCAAACTCATTGGGCCTCAGAACACAAACACATCCCTAGAGCATAAGTAAGCCTTTTCTCTGTGTATGTTCACCTGTGATGTGCATGCATCTGTGGTGTGCATGCACACTTATGTGAAGTCCTGGAGTTTACTTAAAAGTGTCTTCCTTGATGATTCTCCACTTGCTGCGTTGAGGCAGGATGTTTTGCTGAACCTATTATCTGCCAACTCAGACTACTCTGGTCTAGACAGCCAGCTTGCCCTTGGAGATCCCATTTCTGCTTCCTGAGTGCTGGAGTTACAAGTAGCCGTATGTCCTGCCCAGCTTTCACATGGGTTTGGGGAATCCAAACTCTGGTCCTCAAGCTTATACAGCAAGCAATTTATCCACCGAACCATCTCTCTAGCCTTAAACCTTCCCTCTTTTTCTCTTTTCTTTTCCTATTTTAAGATAGGGTTTTTGCTGTGTAGCCCTCGTTGGCCTGTAACTCTCTATGTAGACTAGGCTGGTCTCTAACTCACAGAAATCCACTTGCTCTTACCTAGAGTGCTGGGATTAAAAGTGTGCAACAATGCCAGGCCCTTTCTTCATTGTGACTTGAAGACCTCTTTATGGGGTGGCCATTCTGGAGTTACCTTTACCCTCTGTCCCAAGTAGCTCCTAGTAAAAAGCACTGCACCAGGAACCTGGGCTGCTGGCCTTGGCACTGTGCATGTGTTTTGAGGCCTGCCCTATCTCTGCACAAAGGAGGCAAGGCCACCCACCCAGCCCTCCCCTCAGCACTCTCAGAGCTACCTGGCTTTGTGGGGGACACGGGAACACTAGTGGGTGTGCTACGCCTCCATGCCACAGGTTTCTACAGATGTGCCACTGCCCTTCGGTGCTCTCTCTCTCAGTGATTCTGTCTGAAGGACATGGCATCAGCACCCGCACCAGTGCCCTTCTGGTGTCCTGGCTTATCAGAGGCTACAGTGCCACACCAGGGATCTGAACTCCATAATCCAAAGACTGAACTTCAAGTTCGCAAAGACCGAGGGCCCTCAAGCTTGCCGAAAGGCAAGTATGCCACAGCCTGTGCTCACTCCATCCGGTAGTAAACAAGCCACCAACACAAAGGAAGAGGGAGGGAGGGAGGAGACACACTTGCTTGAAGGGCAGGTGCCAGCATCAACCTACGAAGGGTTCGAAGTAGACACTGGACTCCAAGACCAACTTGACCAAACACAGACCTTGCAGCCTCCTCTCAGGGTAAATGAGGGCATGGAGACAGCCTTGCTAGGGAGCACTGTCACTCCCTTCAAGGAAGCCATATTGCCAACATTGCCTTCTTCTCGAACAGTGCACAGGACTCACCCTGCAGCAGCCCAAGGAGATGATGCCACAGAAAAGGTTTACTCAAGTCCCACATGGTAGCCCACCTATCATCTCAGTCCTGGGGAAGGAGAGGAAGAAGGATGGAGGGGAGTGGATGGAGGGCAGCAAGCAGCTCCCTCTGCATCAGCTCAGCCTTGACCAGAGGTCCAGGCCAGAGAGGGCAGTATATGCCCACAATCTCACAGCTGACAGACCTTGCAGAACAAGACACAAAACCCTGGGGTAACCTCTGTGGATTTTGTTTCCATGAACTAGAATTTTAACTTCCACTTTTTTTCAGTTTTAGAAGTGGAACATGTGGCTTTATACACAAAAAGGGAGTGCTTCACCACTGAGCCAGACTGCTGAACCCCGTTTGCTTCTAAAACATCTACACGGAGGGGTAACACACAGCAGAACTCAGTGTCATGAACAGCACTATTTAGCGTGGAGGCGCTCACACTCAGGAGATGGAATCAGGAGGATAAAGAGTTTAGAAGCAGCCTAAATGACATGAGACTCTACAATAAAAGAAGTACAATTCAGTGGCTTTCAGCATCAGAGCTATGAGATAATCACCAAGATGTCCCCTTGTACTGAGCTCCCATTGCCTGGCCCCACATAGCTATCCATGCCTTCCATTCCAGATCTTAGTCTAAATTTACACTGTTTTGTGTGTCTGGGGCACACATGTGACACAGCCTGCACATGGAGGTGAGGGACTCGACTTAAGTCTTCTCCTGCTATGTGGGTCCTGGGGCTCAGACGTAGGTTATCAGACTAGGTGGGTGGCAAGCCCCTTTCTTCATCCACTGGGCCATTTCGTGGGCTCTGTCTCTAACCCTGCCCTCCTTTTGTTCTCAGTGTTGGGGATGGAACTCAAGGCCTCATGCACACCTTTTCCGTGGCCATGTCCTCTAAACTAATTTTATGTGGCCAGTCACTGGGGTCTGCTATGGCCCCTTCAGCATGGCCAGCTGTGGTTCATCTGTGTCTTAAAACGTTCTCTACTTCCTTCCTCTGAATGCAATATTAACTTGCTTTACAGACACCTGGGTGTCTCCTATGTCCTCTGGGGCTGGCATGCACCATGCTGCTAAGACTACGGACACCTGAGTTCCCCTGTGTGAAGAAAGTGATTCCATTTTTTTCCTCAGTCATGTCCTCATGTCTAAATGTGAAGAAAAATGTCTGCTTGTGTTACTTTACAGTCTGACCAAGGGCATACGAGAGGCTTTGGTTTCCATACATCACTGCCAATGCTTGCTATTGTCTGTCATCTTTATTATAGCCAACCCAGAGAATGTTCAAAGCACTTCAGCTGTACTGTGCTATGCAGATGCCAGCCAGACTGAATGGGTCTACAGTGGTTATGTCCTCTGTAACCTTACTGACTGTGTCTAGTTGCCTTACTATGTGCCAAGAGTAAATCGTGACACCAGTAACCTTCTGTCCTTTAAAAATTATTACCATTGTGTTTGTGCATGATGGGAGAGAAGCACACACCAGTGTGCATGTAGAAGACAGAGGACAGCTTGCTCCCACCTTTATATGGGTTCTGTGGATTTAAGCTCAGTTGCCAGACTTGAGTGGCAAGTGCTTTTATCCACGGAACCATCTCACCAGCCCAAGAATCATCTATTTCTAACATGAATCTTACCGGTCTAGGCCTTGGGCATTCAGAGCTATGTGGTTAGGTGCACATGTGCTCGTGACTGATTTCTTCCTTATTTTATAAAACATCCCTCTTTGGGCTGGCACACATCTTTAATTCTAGCATTCAGAAGACAGACAGGAGGAGAATCTCTATGTGCTGCACTCCAGCCTCAACTACATAGTGAGAGTCCCCACCCCCAAAGCCCCTCTCTTGCTTGGCAATCCTATAAGATAACAGTTTCTGTCTTCAAATCACTATTGTTCATGAACTCACCTAGGGCTCTGGTGTTTGCTTTGTTCTCTCTCTCCTCAAACCTAGAGGGTGTCACTTAAAGAGAGACACTGTGTGACTGAGCTGGGCTTCATTATCCAGCCTGATGCCCCCTGCCCACTGGCGTGGTTGCTCTGCATACTTCTCTGCCTTCTTTCCTGTTCTCTTTTCCTCAGCAACTTTGTCTTCGTTTATTTATGTTAAACACTGCTTTCTTCTTTGTATTTTAAAGTTATTTCCTTGTTTGAGACAGGCCCAGGCCATGCTTTAACTCTTGGTCCTCACAGCACTGGGTCATTATCTTTTCAAGATTCAATGACCAAAATCCATGATGGGCAAAGTGCTGCCCTAGGCCCCATACCCCAAACAAGCTGCTGGTCCTCAGCCTACACTCGCCAAGGAGTGGGAGAATGTGTAGTAGTCCCAGGTCACATACTCCCAA
>CABHPH010118351.1:7736-21185 GCA_902168325.1 Peromyscus nudipes
TTTTTTTTTTTTTTTTTTTTTTTTTTTTTTGGTTTTTCGAGACAGGTTTTCCCTGTGTAGCTTTGCGCCTTTCCTGGAACTCACTTGGTAGCCCAGGCTGGCCTCGAACTCACAGAGATCCGCCCGGCTCTGCCTCCCGAGTGCTGGGATTAAAGGCGTGTGCCACCACTGCCCGGGGGGCATTCTTAATATATATTAATGGAGTTTTTTGTCTGAATCTGTCAAATGTTAATGGACTAGACATTGTTAATGTAATTATTGACTGTATATATTGTATATACTTATTGGATATAGTTTTTCTTGTATTAGTTATAAGTCTTTTTAATTTTAGACAACAAAAGGGGAAATGTGGTGATATTGTGTTCCCCAAAACATTGTGTACCCTAATAAACTTATCTGGGGTCAGAGGACAGAACAGCCACTAGATTCAGAGGCTAGAAAATGGTGGCACTCACACCTTTAATCCTAGCCTTCTGGAGGCATGGATTTCTGTGAGTTTAAAGCCACACTGGAAAGAGCCAGGCATGGTGACTCACGGCTTTAATCCCAGGAAGTGAGCCTTTAATCCCAGGGAGTGATGGCAGAAAGCAGAAAGGTATATAAGGCATGAAGACCGGAAACTAGAAACATTTTAGGCAGGTTAAGCTTTTAGGCTTTTGAGAAGCAGTTCAGCTGAGATCCATTTGGATGAGGACTCAAAGGCTTCTAGCCTGAGGAAACAGGATCAGCTGAGGAACTGGTGAGGTGAGGTAGCTGTGGCTTGTTCTGTTTCTCTGATCTTCCAACATTAACTCAATACCTGGCTCAAGGTTTGTTTTTATTAATAAGAACTTTTAAGATTCCTGCTACACATGACTGTCAAAAAAGAAAACAAAAGTCATTAAAATGGTTCCTAATAATATTCTACTATCCCCATAGACTATTGTTTAGCCCACTTGTCATCAGAGAGGCCTTCACCCAACAACTGATGGAAAGTGATGCAGAGACCCACATCCAAACATTAAGTGGACCTCGGAGAATCCTGTGGAGGAGGGGGGGAAGGATTATGGGATCCAGATGGACCAAAGACACCATGGGAAAACAACAAACCAAAGCTCATGGCGACTAAACTACCAACCAGTAAGCTGTGACTGATCTTGGTCCTCTGCATTTATGTTACACTTGTATGGCTTGGTCTTGTGGGACCTCTCTGGCAGAGGGAGCAGGGACCTTCTCTGACTCTCTGACTCTGTTGCCTACTCTTAGGACTCTTTCCTCCTGCTATGTTGCCTCATCCAGCCTTAATAGGAGGTGCCTAGTCTTGCTGCAACTTGATATCCTATGGCTGGTTTATATGCAAAGAAGGCCTGCACTTTTTTTAAGGGAAGGAAGAGGGAATGGATTGGGGGTAGACTGGGTGGAGGGACTGGGAGAAGAGGATGGATGGAGGAGAAGCTGTTGGATTGGGAAAAAATTAACTAAATGATTAATGAAAATGAAAAGGAAAGATTGGTGGAACTGTAAATCAGAAATAAGCAAGAGCCAGAAAGACAAATGGCATATTTTCTCTCTTATGTTGAACCCAGTATACATGCATCCACATATGGATGATATAAGAACAGAAGAGGAATATTTGGGGAAAGGAAAAGGTCTGTGGGTAGAAACAACGGCAGAAAGGCACAGACAGCTCTCCTGTTGCTTATCGAGCAAAAACCATAGTGAATTCTGTTTGGGGGTTGTAATACTGTCCTATGTCAAGATTCCAGAGAAAACAAATACATTTACCACCAAGTGCAACTTACTAATTCAAGAGTCCCTAGTTTTGAGATTATTATACTTTATAATAAATCATAATTATGTGGTATAAGAAGAGTAAAAATTAAAATTAAAATCAGACATCATCACATCCCAACCACTGAAAAGTGATATCAATAAACCATAGCAAGGATAAGAATCATTGCTCCTGAAAAAAAATGAAACCTTAGACCATTGGCCAAATATACCACAAGTGTACATGCAAATCTTTTATTATGAAATGCTCTGTTCCTTGGTATATATTTAACAGAATGTGTATTTATGCGCCAAAAACAGTTATAAGATTTACAGTAGCAAAAGTTGGAAACCTCTTATCTTTCTAACATAGGCCTAAAAATTTTGTTATGTTCATGTGAGAAAATACTCTACAATAATGAAAATCAATGATGGAATATATTAAGTGGGAATTTATTATATACTAAGAATATTCAACACTTGAATTGTCTTTGGGTCACACACATATCACTGTATTAAAATATCCACTGATCTGTACACCTTGGATTTACATATTTTTGCATATTTCATTAAATGAAAATATTACTTAACGCAAATATATCACATGGAAAATTAAAATATATTCAGAAGAAAAATACAACTTCATTTTTTCCTCTTCTTCAATGATATGAAATACCAATAGAGAAGTTGCTTTAATGCCTATGGCTATACATTGGCTTCCTGGAAACTTTAGTCCTTGACGTTATTTGTGGTAAAGAAAAAATAAATTCTGCAGCATATAAATACTACCACAGTAAGAGCTTCAGTTGACAGGCATTGTACTCCACAACAAAATGTTGTTTAGAATTTATATGCTTGTACATTTTCCGCTAGGACATCAAAAAATTTGATATTGAGAAGCATTTGTCTCACTCTGATGCTGCTGTATAACTATGAAGTGTGCAGTGGGAGACGTGATCTATTTCATAAGCTAGAAAGAGTGAAATAAAACCATTGGCAAAAGCCATCTGGATTTTTACTAAAAGATCACTGATTGATCACTTAGTTTGGAACCTAAGTGACTCCAACATAGAATGTCTGCTTTGACCTCACCTATCAGACACAGAACCCTCAAGCAATTCTGAGAGAGACCCTTTCTTAACTTCCTCAGTAGAGTATCCTGTGAATACTTGTTTCAGACATAAAATGCTCTGTAGGGATGTCAGCAGTTCTCTAGAACTGTTTTAAAATGCATTGTCCATTAGATTACATTGAAAGGAGCCCCTGAACAATAAGTTAATCAGTACTTGACACCATTTCTTTGACCAGTAGATAGCTAACTTTCCTTCAAATATAGGGCATTTGTCCTTTTCTATCTAGCAGAGTACTCGTCAATACAAAACAGGCAAGAGGTAGGCTGAGTCCTGTTCTTCAAGGAAGAGAAGTAAAGTATTACACTAGACTGCCTTGCACTATCTCAACCTAGCAACAAATAAACTAGAGTCTAGAGGACATCATCAAACAAATTGCATCCTCCTCAAAACAGAAGAGTTGATGTATTTCTACATTTATGAACTGAACCTGCCTTCCTTACCCCAAGAGAATTATGATCATCCATTTTATCATGCTACCTATGACTCTAAAATTCAGATTCCCTCATATAAATTTATTTTCAGCAATGGAATACATCAAGGATTTTCTGAAGTTCTCCAGCTTTCTTCCACAGGTTTTATAATCCCTTGACCTTAAGAAGGTGGCTCTCATTTTCTCAGAGCTCTATGACTCACGCAACTAATAATCATTTATTTTACCCAAATTTAAGCAGTGAAATATGAATTGAAATTTGATTTAGTTCAATCTGATGGCTTTTATGAAATACAAGCTGAGAAATGGATTCTAATTCCTTTCTAATTTCAAGTCTAATATGCTCTTCTAAACACTTTCTTAATTGTATGGTATCAACAAAATACATAGATTGTGGACAAGGAATTATAAATACATTTGAACTTAGAGTTTAAGAGTTTGACCACCTAATCTGGGTACAAGCTTTATATTTACATTTCTCTACTGTGAATACTACCTGTACCCATAATAACTCTCACTCATGTCATAGTGTTCTTGGAAAACTGTTCTTGTGACATACTTTCGGGATTGAATCCAAAGTTCCCAAATGAAGACCAGGGTATGGTAATTTCTCTCATCCTCTCTCCTTTATGAAAGAGAGGTTATTTATATTTGCATTATCTAGTTTTTCTCCATCAATTGGAGGAAAATTTGTATTTATACTCACACAAATACATACACACAACATGCATACTTTACTTTTTTAGGATATAATTAATAGGATATAGAGAAATATTCAATCATAAATTTTCACCATTAACTATAATGATATTTGCATTACACTTAGGCCTGAACATTTATCTAAATTGTTCTATTATTAATAAAAACTCAGGAGTCAGATATTGGGGTAAAAATTGGTGGATCAAAAAAGCAGCAGATGAACAACCAGCTGACCCTCTCTCTCCATGCTCCTCAGATCAAAAAGGCCCACAAATATTTCTAAGCCCCTCCCTATTCTTTCTTGTGCCTCTCTATCCTATTGCATCCTGGGTCCTCCAAAATCTCTATGGCTAATTCTAGTCAGCTAGTCATTGGCTTTCCCCCTGATTCAAGGTTAATTTTATTAATAATCTCGGAGTGTCATCATAGGATTAAATATACTGCAACACAGGCCTATTATTTTAAGGAGAAAAATCAAATGTTTTGTGTAAAGAAAATTTTGAATAGAGCTTCAGAGGCATTCTTGGTCATTATGAAATTTCATTGTTCTGCAAATATCAAGAATTCTGGATTTGTGAATACAGCAAAGAATGATGATGTATAGAAACAAATGAGTAAACCTAAAATTCCAAGTTCTTAATCCTATTTTTACTAACAAAAACTATTACTGCAAATACTATACATTGGCAACCAAATAGTATTATAGACCTTCATCCCAAAATTGGATTAAAATATTTCACTATTGGGAGAAAGGCTTATGAATAACCAACACACTTCTGGTAGGAAAATGTCACTATCAACCTGAAGCAGAGATGAACTACTCATTAGAATTTTGATCTTGAAATAACATATGCACACTAAGAACATTGAATGGCATTCCAAAGTCATCCAAGGTGAATGTAAGATAGTAGCTTTTGTTACTCAAATTTTTGTTGGCTTTAAGTTGCTATTCACTTGGATACTATAGTTTCTCTCATGCTGTGGACCTTGGACATACATTGAGTTTCACTATAAAATTTTTAAGGAATAATGTTTCAATATACAAGAATCACAAAGCCTGTGAGTATATGGAGAAAAGTTGCTTTTAGAAAGAGCAAAAAGGACAAGTGAACAATTTAAAAACAGAATGAATGGAATTTAAAAATGCAAATAAGTGAATCATATTTTTCACAGAAGCCAGATGCCCACTTGCTTCTATGTTACAAACCAGTAAAAATGCTTATTTATAAGGAAAGGTTTGCACAATAAAAACAAAATGATGTATTTAGAAAAACAGTCTATTGATCCATCTGGTTTCCAAGTCTATATAAAAAGTAGAGGGTGGGGAGATGGTACCAGTTAACTATCTGTTTTCTATATCAGAGTTGCTTAATTTCCTTTAGATAAAATGTGGGCAAAATATATGACATTTACATAATTTCTTTGTATATGCTTTATAAGTTTTATCTGTAAAGGCTTTTTAAAACAGTGTAATTTTCAAAAACTATAAGAGAAATGCTCTTCTGTCCCAAATATCTACATGTATCATTATATTTTATTGTGTGTAACTTCTCTTAGATACATATTAACCAATGAAAGAAGTATTGTTTTTAAAGAAGTCAAATAGCCAATAATGACAATTTTTTTCTCTTGAAATAGTCCAGTTGGATGAATAGATAAGAAACAAATGTCTTTGAGAATGAAAATAGGGAGCAAAAGTGAAAAAAAAAAGTACTTGTTTCTAGATGACTATTCAATGAGAATCACTTAAATGAAGAAATGATATTGTACAGTACCAAATACAAAAGGAAAAATAGATGCTAAAATATGCCAATTTTAAATGTGGATCACATTTTAAAGACCACTTTTTAAACGTGATCACATTTAGATAGAGATTGGGTAGTTGTTCTGCCATGATTGGATTCTCTAATTGGATCTTGTATTTGACATTGTCATTGTCACAGCTAATTAATGTCAACATTACACATATCATTTGGAAACAGGAACTCTCAATTGAGAAAACACTTTTAAGATTTGCCTGTAGGCAAGTCTATAATCCAGTTTCTTAATGAGTGATTGCTATAAAAAGGACCAGTTCATAGTGGGTGGACCCTGGACTGGTGGTCCTGGGTGCTGTAAGAAAGCAGGCTGAGCAAGCCGGGGGTGGGGGTGTGGGGCAGGGAAGCAATAAAGCAGCATTCCTTCATGGTCTCTGTGTCAGCTCCTGCCTCCAATTTCCTGCCTTGTTTGAGTTCCTGCCCTGAATTTCCTCAATGATAGACTGTGCTATGGTATTGTAAGCTGACATAAATCTGTTCTTTCTCAGGTTGCTTTTGTTCATGGTGCTGTGAAATCACAGCTTTAGAAACCCCAACTAAGACCGAGATTGGGACAGGAGTAGGGTATTGCCATGAGAGATCTGACTTTGGTTTTGTGGGGATAATGAAAGAATTTTGGAACTTTGGGCTAAAAAGGTTATCAAGTGTTCAGAGGTTGTCTTCCTGTTGGAGAGACCTAAAAGAAGATAAAATTGAGAGAAGTTCAGATGATGGAGGCCTGGTTTGTTACATTCCAGGGGAAAATTTGAGAGTTCCTTAAAGACTCTACAGAGGTCATCCAACAGTTTACATTAAAAACTACTGAAACCTTTGTTTTTCTAGGACAAAAGATACTGGTTATATGGGGCCAATTAAGAAGAGACCAACATCATTGAGGAGAAATCTTTTGGGAAATGTTTCCTTGGGCTCATCACATAGGAGCTGTGAATCAGAGGTAGTAGATGTTACATTTCATGCTGGCAGTTGAACTTCATAGTATAAGAACCTTCTGGGTAGTACTGGTCTTGAAGGCATGAAGAGGTCATAGAGAACAGCTAAGGATCAGCACTGAGAGGCCAGGACAGCGCATTGGTGAAGGCCCAACCTCAGTAGTAGTGAAATCCCAGGACTGAAGGGGTCATGGAGAGAGGCTGAGGCTTTGGCAACATGTGACAGTGTTAGAGTGCCCAAACAGAGCACAAGGGAAGCTCTTGGTGAATATATACAACCCAGTTGCAGTGGAGAGCTGAGAATCTGGGAGATGACAGTACCATGGGAAAACCACCAATGACAGCAGCAGATGGGAGGTGGAGCTGTCTCTATTCTAGACAGAAGAGATAAACCACATGTACTGTGGATGGCTTTCCAAGCATGTTGGAGGAACACAGAGATTGTGAGTGAGTCCCAGAGGTCATTCTCACACTAAATTGTACTTGGTTGGGCTTTGACTTGACTGTGATCATGTCCAGTGGCTTCCCACCAGCTTAAACAAATTATTTCACTTATTTACTTTTTTCTATGTAACGGGGCTCACAGTTAAGATAGTTTAGAGTTCAGAAACTTAGGAATTTAGAGAAATTTTGGAGATTTCAAAAGACACTGATAATTTGGAAAATTTTTGGATTTTTAGAGGACGATATTTGAAAGAGACTGGAATTTTTAAGTATTCAAAAATTTGAAAACTGGGAATTTTAAATATATGCTATGTTTATGTTTTGACATCAACATGAGGAACTGGGATGAACAAAAAAGGAAAGATTATTGTTTAATAGTATTGTATTAGTGTGTCAATCTGACAAAGGGTCAGTTGTCCTGGCTAGTTTTATGTCAAGTTGATACAAGTTAGAGTCATTTGAAAAGAGGAACCTTCTAGTGAGAAAATGCCTCCATAATACTTGCCTCTTGGCAAGTCTATTGTGCACTTTTTAAATTAATGATTGACGTTGGAAGGCCTAGCCCATTGTAGAAGGAAGTCACTGTCCATTGCACTCCTTGATATGGTGGTCTTGGTTGCTATAAGCAAGCAGGCTAAGCAATCCATGACGAGTAGGCCAGGAAACAACATAGCTTCACAGTGTCAACCATAGTTTCTGCCTCCAGCTTCCTACCCTGTTTGAGTTCCTGCCTTGACTCCAAGTCAAAACTTACCATCAACTATGAAAAAGCCACTGTAAGTCACTCATTAAATGGAACAGTATCCTATCACCTGAAAATGTGTTTAATAGGAGGGCACAGGACCGAAATATGGGCATCTCTGGGTGCTTGAAACCAGTTAGAGTTTGCCCAAGTATATAATAGTTTTCTATTTTTACTTTAATATCCTCTTAAAGACTTCTACCTCAAATCTGTTAATTTATCACCATAACTATAATTTCACCTCTGCACTTTTAAAAAAGGGTTACACAGTGAGAATAAATGGAGAATTAGCAATCAATCACTGTGGAACTGGGGCTTGAGGAGCCACATACAGAAGGAAAGCTTCCACAGTCTCCCACACATGATCCACCAGGGATTGCTCACTGATCAAAATTAAGGATATTTTCCTGTTCTTTTCACTGGATTTAGTATAACTTTTTGCTTTATATAAATAGAACTTGTCTAATTCAACAAAAACCTTGAACAAGGAGGGTCAGTTGATTAATCCTTTTTATTATTTTTCAGTTGAGATATTAAACAAGCCCTGTTTTTCTTTTGTATTTATACACAATTTATCATAACCAGGGAAATATAATGAGGTCAGAAGTTTGTCAATCTGGCTAGTATTTCATTTCAGAAATTAAGCAAAAGAAACCAACTGTTTATCTAATTCTCCTACAGTAGCTAAGACAGTTATTTCATGGAGAGTGGATGCTCAGAAAATGCTTCTGCCTATTGAGTAGTAATGTTTATTCATACTCTATACAAGCAAAATACTGATTTTCTATTAGCTCTCATTGATAAGGATTCAGTCTTCTCTGATCAGGAAATTGAAACTTGATGACACTTTTTTTTATTTTTTTTTATTTTTATTTTTTACTGAACCAAAAACTCATGTCACATGGCTTAGGCTTATACTATAAGAAATCACCTGAATCTTCATTGTGTGATCTGTAGACCAGCTATATCAGCTTCACTTCTGAGTGTTTTCAAAATGGAAATACTCTCATCCACCCCGCGCCCACTGTATTGTTACCTTCAATTTAACAAGATCCAGGCAACTCCTACACATATGAAATTTGGAGGACTGGTTACATCAGCAATAGTTCTCAAAGTGTGATCCTTAACTACATTACCATCACTTGCAAGCTCATATGAAGTGGAAATTCAGTCATCTTACCCAGGCATATTGCACTTTAGCATCTCCCTTGGATAGTTCTTTGGACACTATATATTTTTTTCGAGACAGGGTTTCTCTGTGTACCTTTGGAGCCTTTCCTGGAACTCACTCTGTAGCCCAGGCTGGTCTCGAATTCACAGAGATCCACCTGCCTCTGCCTCCTGAGTGCTAGGATTAAAGGCGTGTGCCAGCACCACCCAGCTTGGACACTATATTTTGAGAAATGTTTACCTAGATCATTATGTTATAGTGTGATTCAAATATTTTTGATGTATCAATCCCTCCTGTTACCTATTCCTTTTTTCATATACACTAGAGATAATCCTTCTAAGACATTGGATGCCACCAAAAATAAAAATGCCCATGTACTTAGCTATTCTTGGAAAGTTCTAGAAATCTTACAAAATTTTAAAATAATTTAGGTATGTTGTCCTATTTGGGAATATTTTTATGCTGGCAACTCTTTTGTTAGTTCATCAGATTTTTCTCATAATCCCATGAATTTATCTTTACTCCTTCATAAACACATTAAACATTTTCTTAAATTTATCTACTGAATGAGTAGAAATCAACATTAACTAGAGTTGTGTATAGTTGTGTATTTATTATTTCATAATATCTCCTTTCCTCACTACGCACTATAGGAAGACCAAAAAAGATATCCCATTGCAAAAAAGGACTTATAGTAGTGAAACTTCACTATAATAAATATTATTGTAATCAAAAGAAAATGTCTTACAGGGGCTTCCTCAAAACCACAAATTAACACGGTGACCCACGATAATACTCTAAATTCTGTGGCAGGAATTTAAACAGTTCCCATCTTCATTGCTAATCTAGTTCAGCCATTGATTTCCCAATGGAGTCTTCTAGTCTCTTTGTTGTAAAGTCCTCCATTTCCCCTAAAGAAGCTGGCATGCAGTTACCAGACTATTGCGTTGTTACTATGGGTCTGCTGCATCATTCACCAGTCAGATAGCCAACATTTTAATGGTCTAGAGCCTTAGGCCAGTGTTCTCTAAGTTACTCATTTGTGAGAAGCATGGCCATGCTCTTTGGTCAATATCTGGTGAATATTTTTGATTGAACAATTGAATAAATGAATGGAATGGTCACTGAAAAAAAATAGACTGTTTCGGAGAATAAGAGTTCCCACAACAACGGCAACATCAGGTGTCAAGAATTCGGCCTTTCTGCTTATGGAAATAGTACTAGAGTCATTGATGCTTTGCTCAAATGGGCACTTTTGACAACTACAGCTGCAACACAGAGTCCTGCAATATTCACATCCCAAAGGACCATAAACAAGATAAAATGGACCTAAAATTCCTGTAAATTCCTAAAAAATGGCATGCTGAAATTTCTGCTACTGGAAAACCAGAGAAATATTTTCTTCACCTTTCCCAGCACTGCCAGTTGAAAGGTCATGAAAAATCATACCAAGTAGTTATATCTTGCACTTCAATAATAAAGATTATGTTGCAGTTCACCTTATTTTCAATCCTTAAAAGTTGGTTTTCAACCTGCTCCATTACTTTTAAGCCTCACCATTCCATTTTAAATGGATGCTTTCTTTCTTTTTTGTTTTTGTTTGGTTTGGTTTTGATACAAGGTCTCTCTACATACTTCTGAATTCCTAGAATTCACTATGTACACCAAGCTAGCCTCAAAACCACAGAGATCGACCTGTCTTGGCCTCCAAAGTGCTCAAATTAAAGGTGTGCAACACTACGTATGCCTAAATGTTTTCTTTCTATGTGGGGTATCTTTGAAATTTTTCTGGACCAAAGTCTTTCCTATAAAACTCTTTCCTTTCTAATTAGCTATGCTTAGTCTCCTGCTGGTTGACAAGAATAGGCCACTTAGTGATTCATGAGAGGGGTCACTGTCCAGCCTTTGGTCCTAAGCAAGCATGTATGGTATTGGGCTACTTTGTTTTCAGAATACTCTACTACTGTACAGTGACTTCTTCCTGGATGCAGAGGAAGAAGTTTAGGCTTCAGAGCTTTCAGGCGGACCATCAATTTGCTATTCCAAAAGTTCTGGATCCAGAGACTCAACAAATATTCATAATAGCATGACCCAACACAACGTTTACCTCCTTCAATACTTTAGCTGTCCAAAACATTTGAGTTTCAGAAATCCAGTCAAGTGCCTTGTTTGTAGAAATTTAGAGAAATATGGATAGAATGGGAAAAAGAAATAACAATATATATAATCTCAGCAATGAATATAATTAGTCATTAATTATATATTCTTTTATCTCAGAACTTCTTAGTGAGAATATCTGTAACAATCAGTTTAAGGACAACAACCCTGAGTCAGGTAAAGCATTTCAGAGTCAATACACATATATTCAAAATGATATTCAATGAGCTAAAAAATAATTCTCTCTGTGTCTCTGTCTCTGTCTCCATCCCCCCCCCCCGTGTGTTTGTGTATGTGTGTGTGTGTATAAGCTTATTTTGAAATTAGATATGTGATTTTGAGATATAGAAAGCCTATGCATGTTATTTGTGTATGCCCTTTCCCCAAGTACTTAAACTCCCAAATGGCAGCATAGATACCATGTCCAGGTGTTAACTTCTCAACCAGTAGATGGAGTTTTGAAAAAAAGAAGTGAATAGATTTTGAAATACGTCTTAAACTTCAGTCCTGGAAAATATTGTTTTATAGAAAATTTCTTTCAAAAACATCTGAAATTAAGAGGTTAAAATTTAGAATTAAATTAATTAAAATACCTTCTTCATGGAAAGGATAAAATGAAAGATACATGATATCAGATGGTATACTTTGACTTGATGAAATGCTTGAATGAGCTTATGGGTCTTACTCAGAAGGAAATGTTGGTGCTAAAATGTGGAAGGAAATTATATTTCTGTAGCATAGCAATAGCAACCACTGAAATATCCAGCTGGCTTTTCCTTGTTCCTCTCTCATCTTCTGTTCTTTTCGCTGTAAATGTTGCTACTAACTTATTTTATTGGTATAAAAAATGTTGTTATATCTATGTTCAGTTGTAAGAAAAAATAGCCACCTAAAGAGCTTTGTGCACTAAACTTAATTCATGTTCAATTTGTGACTAGACATCTTCCAATGTGTATTTTTCTAAGGATCTGTGACCTATTCATAAGCAAGGAATGCTCTGGGGTATATAAGAGTTTTTAAACTAAAACTTCCCAAATTATAATGTTTTACATTTATCTTTGTCTATGATTTAAGTTAGTGCTACATCTCTCTTATGGCACATGCTGTCATTATTTTGTCAATTCCCAATCCTGTCCTCCAGGAACATCACATTGCAAGAGTTCTGACGCACGGAATCCTCACAAATAAAATTTGTTATCAAGAATTTATTCTAGAAGTACATCTAAATTCTAAGAGATGCTCTTCCTATAAATGACCTCATGTATCAAATCTCCATATTCACCATTATGTATTATTTCTACCCAGAAATATCAATATGCCTCCAGGAAAGTTTTTAGTTTTTCAAATTATTGAGATGTCTATATAAAAATCAGTAATAGCTTTGATGAGATAATTACTCAAATCTTCAAAACTCAGACATTCATAAATGCAAAGCTGTGTCTGTGTGTGCGTGTGTGCGTGCGTGCGTGCGTGCGTGCATGCATGCGTGTGTGTGTGTGTGTGTGTGTTTTCAGTATTTGCTAATTGGTGCAATCAAAGAGCAATGGTTCTGTGGCTGCTACAGCAGTCCACAGACCTAAATTAAAGTGCAAGCTAGGTACAGAATGTGAAGCATTCATTACCTATTAAAACTGAGAGATATTGCAGAGCCATCTCGGTGCATAGGCAGTTGTTTGTGGGTTATCTCCTCTAGTCATACACTAAAAAGCAGAGCCATATGGTATCTCACTTCTTTACCCTCCAACAGACAAATCATAAAACAAATCCCAGAAAATGGGCAGAAAATACAGGTGTCCCATCTGCAGCCACCTACGTCTATTACAGGGCTTGAGATTTTAAGAATTATCTTAGCAAAGCAGTATAACATTGAAACAAAGGAGTCAAAGGTTTGTAATGAAAATGAAGACCTGTAGAGGTGGTGCTCATTATGTGACATCAGGCTTTTTATGGAGTATATGGTTCTTTACATGCTCACCCTAAAGCTCTCAAAAATATAAAGACTATAATGCCTTAATTTACTTACTGCTGGTATAGGAGCAGATATCTGCCAACTGACTTATTTTTCTCCCCATAACTGGAAGTGTGCAGTAGCCCTCTTCCTGCTGTATTTGTGCTATTAAAGGTTTTGTCAGGATACCATTGCTGTATTTATATAGGTAAGACATGAGGTGTACAGAA
>CABHPH010118353.1:1098-58010 GCA_902168325.1 Peromyscus nudipes
ATGGTGATGAGATCTTCGTCAGCTTTTGAGGTGTTAGACACAGGTAGGCTGCAGATGTCTGAAGGACTTTGCTGCAGTGTAGGCAGGGGGCTCTTGTACCCTCTGGGGGCCTAAGTAGTGAGTCTTTGACTCCTGTGCTCAGTTCTCATTTTGTATTTTGTCACTAAGGAATCCACAGTGTGTGGTGGCGCTAGTACAGGTCGGGCCGCTTTGGCATGTGGGCCAAGAGATACCCAGCCCACACACAGAGGCACAGTCAGAGGAGAGCCAGAGCCACCAGTGTGCAGCTCGGGGCTGGTCCAGCCAGTCTGCCATGTTGTCTTCTCCTGGGACATGTGGTGGCTGACTCCCCACTAGGGGCTGCACCTCTTGGGAAGGCTAGGCTGTGGCTCTGTTCAGTGTCACCCGCCATGCAGCTCCGCTGTTTGCTTTGGCCCTTGCATCACTTCAGCTGCAGTTCTGAGTGGTGTTTGCCTTGGCAAAGAAAAATGCTTGTCCTTGGCCCTGCTGATTAAGAATTCAAGAATAAAATGTACAGTTTTGATTTTCCTCCTGGAAGAACGCAGTCTTTGACCTCTTTCCTGGTGGCTCAGTTCCCTTGGGAGCTGTGTCCTCGGGGAATTTCATGAAAGATGAAGGCAAGAAAAACAGGACAGCTTCATGACGTTCACCAGGAGCTTATCCATAGGCCTTTGGGCCCTGCAGAGAAGGGGAGCCTTAGGCAAAGAAAACCCCCGCCCCCACAATGCACAGGCAACAGAAACTAGAGTCTGACTGGTGTCCTCCTGGGTGGCACCTGGGTTGGGCATAAATGACTGGAGGCAGGGTCTACTGCCCGGGTGAAAAAGTGAGCATGGTCTTCAGAATAAGTCAGGCTAAAGCCTCACAGCCTTTTGGGTCCCTGAGTATACAGAAGTGACTTCTTTAACAGCTTGATGAGACCCTGCTAGTATGAGAAGAGAGGGTCAGGTCGGCTAATTTGTTATTGTTTCAAGACAGGGTCTCACGTGCGCGTGCGTGCACGCTCCTGCCTGTGCCACAGCTCCCATGTGGTGATTAGAGGACAACTTGTGAGAGTATGTGTCTCTCCTACTAAGTGGGTTTTGATTGAACTCTGTCAGCTTGGTGGCAAGCACCCTTACCTGCTGGGCCATCTCAACAGCTCAAGTAAGGGTTTTTTGTTTTTGTTTTTGTTTTGTTTTGTTTTGTTTTGTTTTTTTGAGACAGGGTTTCTCTGTGTAGCTTTGCACCTTTCCTGGAACTCGCTTTGTAGACCAGGCTGACCTCGAACCACGCCTGGTTCTGCCTCCCGAGTGCTGGGATTAAAGGCGTGCGCAACCACCACCCGGCTCAAGTAGGGGTTTTTGTTGTTGTTGTTGGGTTTTCTGAGACAGGGTTTCAGGTAGGCTAGGCCTGCCTCAACCTCACTATGTAGCTAAAGATGACCTTGAACTCCTGATTCTCCTATCTCCACCTTCCAAGTGCTAGGATTATAGGCTTGTACCTCTATGCCTAGCTGAGTTTAGCGGTTTCTCAAAGATTATAGTCCATGAGAAGCCCTGGATCCTAGGTAACCCCTTGACCCTTGAGGGTGGCAATCACTTCTTCAAGAACAGCGCTACCATTCTCCTTTGGTATGCAGCCTGGCAGAAGTTGCTCATGGTATTGTGGATCCAGGTCTTGGAGCAACATGGTTGGGATTGTTCCCAGTGGCTACCTGGTCACCTTCCTTACACTGTGGCTATTGGCAGAAAGCTGGCCTGGCCATGCTGTAGCCATCCAAGAAGGTAGCACATACCAAAAGTTTCCTGGAGCTGTTGAGCTGAACACTCGTATTATGATTGGTCAAGTCTGGCAGGGAGGATTCCCCCACCATTCCTCCTACATCCCTCTCACTTCTCTGGAAGGATGTTTTGGGAAACTGTGGAAGTGTGGGACCATAACCTCTCTGCTAAACCAAAGTGATACCCTTCCCTTGTTTTAAGAAGGGTGGCCTGGGTAGTGACAGTGAAGTGGAGTTTCTCAGACACTAACTGGCAGTGTGTGTCTGCTGAGAGGAGAGAGGCCACAGTACTGTGTTCTTTTCTATGTGCACACGTGTATTATAGGTACTTCCGGGTCCCGCCTGTCAGTAGGGAGGCTAGGTCTGCTCTCACTGAGCGGACCGGTCTGGGCCTGTCTTTTGAGCACTTCCTCCATGTGCTACTGTCCTTGCCCACCACCAGCATTTTAGGGATGGCAGTTCAAATCTTGTCTCCTTTGTAGATCAGCCAGGGCAACAAAAGGCATCTTGTCTGTCATGCTGACCTCTGAGTTGACCAGCTCTGCAGCCCGTGTCCCCAGGCCTTGTCCTGTAGGTCATCAAGAGTGTTAGCTTATGTAGTGCCTAGTTCATTGTTGCATGCAGTTGGTGTTTGCTATTGGAGGTGGCCATGGTATTCCAGCTGCACCTGGGGCTCTAGGGCATGGTCATCTTTGTGTCCAGGCTGGTTTGGAAGAGTGCTTGCCTGTTCCTGCTGTGTGGTGGGTCTTTGCTGGAGTGTAAGTCTTTGCGGGGAGGTTGGCTTACTGTACACACTGACTGACTAGCTGGCCCTGAGGTCACAGTGAAGGCTGATGCTGCTTCCAGTTTTTGTCAGTAGGAGGGTGGTGGATGGGTGCTGCTAGGAGCTGGAGTCTTGCTGCCATCGTGTTCTTGGGTTGCAGCTTCTGAAGGGCCAGCCCCTCAGGTCTGCATCCTACCCTTTGGCACAGGGAAAGGATCTTGCATGGGAGGGCCTAGCTTGAGGAGGAGGAGGAGCATGAGGAGGCAAGCCACAGGGAGGCCAAGGGGCAGTCCATCTTCTCCTTGGTGAGTGAATGTGAGCCCTACTCGAGACAGCTAGGTGTCACTGCAGGAGCAGGGGACCGTGTCTTCCCTTAGCCCCTCGTGTCCCCTCTGTGCTAAATCTCCTGGACTAGCATTTCCTGTGGCTGTCATTGTGCCAACACCCGGACAGTTGATTGCTGCTGACCGGAGCTGATTCCTGTGCTCTATCCCAGTCCCCAGTGCTCCTGGCCAGGGCCTCCCATGCTGCCTTCCTGGACTGGTCTAGGGCTCTCTTAAGGCCTCAAGGTAGAGAAGCTGCACTCCCCTGAAAGACCTGTGCTCAGGGCAACTGAGTGACTATCAGCTTACCCCATTTAACACAGTGTTACACTGCGCTGTGTTGTGATCCTTGCCTGTGCCTGGAATAATTACTGACGGGCGTGGACCATTGGCACCTTCCTCCAGCTCTCTGCCACCCCCTGCTCTGAGTCATCCCAAGCCCAACTGTGCAAGTACAGCTGCATGGTGACTTGAGGAGCCTCAGCCTGGGGTGGTGGGGAGGTCGAGGGGCACAGCTGCATCCCTGAACACATACCAGGAAGCTTCAGACTGCAGGTCCAGGGGGCGGCTGGCCTGGCCAGTCTGAACTGCTCATAAATCTGTCCTGCACATGCCGTGCACTCCCAAAGCCCAGGCTTGAAAACTCGGAACCCATTTGGCCCTGTGACCAGGTGACTTATCTCTCCAATATATCTATCCCCAGAGCCCGGAACAGTGGCTAGCTTCTGATGGGAACCCAACAGCGGTTGGGTCTGAGTGATTTTTTATTTCTAGGTTCTGAAGAGGTGACATTGGAACTGCCATCTGTCCACACTCAGGGACTGCTCTTCAGCCCTTGGCCTGAGGAGCATTGGCCCAGCATGTGCCGTTTCCCTGGGGGTGATGGCCCAGGTGTGTGGCTGGCAAAGCAGGTCAGAACATTAGCAGCAAGAGCCTTTGTCCTGCTGGGTCCTGGAGTCCCTTGAGGTTGGTCCCTTGCCAGAGAGATGAGAAAGTAGAGGGTGGGAAGGGGCAAGAGTGGCCAGGGTGGCATGGAGAGAGTGAAGAGGTGGGACATTAGCTGATGGTTTCCAAGGAGTCACCTTGAAAACCTGGGGCAGGCCCAGGCTTTGTCTGTGTGGGCGCATCCTGCAGATGAGCTGCTGCCAGCGTTGACAGGAACCCCTTTCTCTCTGCTGCAGTGCAGGTGGGACCTGACACCCAGCTTCCTGGGCTACCCTCTGCCTTCTAGCCCTCGCTAGGGTCTTCTGCCTACTCCAGAGTGGGCTGCCATGAAATAGTGTCTGGTCCTTGGACTTGGGCAGCAGCAGCCGAAAGCCTTGCTGGCCCTTTCCCCACTTAACCCGAGCTGTGTGACCTAGGCTGTGGCATGAACACAGGGATAATCCTAGGGTCCATGGATACTCCAGGGCCTGGTGAAGCCAATCTTGATGTCCTAGCCGGAGGTGAAAGCCCTGGATCCTGGTCCCTCTGGTGGAAGAGGGTGTGAGAAGTTCTACAGAGAATACCGCTGGTCCAGATACAAGAGACCCCTGGAGGAAGTGAGAAAGCTTTCCTCTGGTTTGGGATTTTGATTTTTTTTCTGTTTACTGCAGTGATGTGTGTGTGTGTGTGCACACGCATACATTTTTTTGTTTTGTTTTTGCTTTTGTTTGTTTTGTTTTTAAAATTTATTTATTTATTATGTATACAATGTTCTGGCCAGAAGAGGGCACCGGATCTCATTATAGATGGTTGTGAGCCACCATGTGGTTGCTGGGAATTAAACTCAGGACCTCTGGAAGTGCTCTTAAGCACAAGCTCTTAACCTCTGAGCCATCTTTCCACCCCCAAATGTGTGTTTTTGAGACAGGGTCTCATTCTATAGTTCTGCCTGGCCTGGAACTCACAGAGATCCTCCTGCCTTTGCCTCCCCAGGCATGGGTCACCACATGGGCACTGCAGCCATTCTTTTAGGATTATTTAGGGGCTGAGTATAAAGCTCAGAGGTAGAGCATTTTTTCTAGCATGCTCTAGACTCCAGTGTTTCAAACAGTGCCAGGGGTGGGGGTGGAGGGGCTGGACATGCCTATAATCCCAGCTCTTGGGAGGCCAAGGCAGGAGAATTTCTGTGAGTTTGAGGCCAGTCTGGGCTACACAATGAGTCCCAAGTCAGACAGGTTACAGAGTGAGACCCTGTCTCAAAAAAACAGATGGGGTATAAATATTAGTTGTTTTTTTTTGTTTTTGTTTTTGTTTTTGTTTTTAATGTTAGGATTTTTCCAAAACTTACTTGCATTTAAAATCAGATCCTTCTGAGCTGCATTTTAGCTCAGGGATGTCAGCATCTGAGTGTCCCCAACACTCACCCCTGAACATTTAGGGGTATTGATAAAACACTTTTGGGGTGTCTCTGGGATTGTCTTTCAAGCTTCCAAGGTACTATCATTTTTGTTGCTGGTACTTTCTGGTTTCCCGCAGCAGCCAGGCCTCCTCACCCTCTTCGTGATCTTTTAGTGGTTTGTAGGCTGAAATATACACTAATGGCAGGGGAAAGTCACCACAGGGGATTGTGTCAAGTGATCCACAAATGCCCCAACTACTGCTGGTGATGGCACAGAGAAATATGGAAATTGTCCCACTTGACACCAAGTCCATGCAGTGACCATGGGATGGGATGGGATGTGGGAGGAAGGTGCCCCACCCACTGGAGCCTTGTCAGGCCAGGGTAGAGCCTGTTCCTAACAGAGTAAGTGCATTGCTACTTAGCTGCTGGGCTTTTATACTGCAGGGAAAGGGAGCCGAAGGCAGAGCTAGTGCCTGAAATGGACCAAACCTGGGTCCCTCTGCATACTCCACCCCTCTTCGTCTTTTAGACAGGCTTATGGAGCCTGGCTTTACCCTGAACAACTGTCTCAGGTGGGTGAGGCCTGTTGTCCATCTTCACCAATGGCAGAACCATCCTGCCCTGGGACTGGGAATCTTGGGCTTTGATGACCAGGGGGGTAGGGCTGAGGGTAGAGGTATTGGGAGCCTTGAACTGTGGTCAGACCAGCAGTCTGAGTGTCAGCCCTGCTTCAGGAGAGGGCCAGGTGCTTAGGCCTGGAACACTGTGTCACCACTGGGTCGTATGCACTGTCTTGGATGCCTTCTTGCCGCTCACCTAGGCACAACTCTGGAAGTTCCGTATGCATACCTGCTTCATGAGGGCACATCATTGGGGTAAAGTAGCACACCAGCGTTCATTAGCTGGAAGGAAACTGAGCTGGGCTTCAGACAGGTGTTTCAGGCAGTCCTCAGCGCCTGGGCCACTGCTTTATCACTGGTAGCCAGGGCCATTATCCCATGGGACAGAAGGCTTTTCAGAGGACTGTTGATGCTTCAGGCAGGAGTGTCAAGCCAATCCCTGGGCATTCCTGTCTGTAGCAATATGTGTCAGGCCAGCACGTGATAACTGCTTGATCTGAGGTTGTTGGAAAGAGGGACAGTCCAGAGCATTCCAAGTCTGTCTCCAAGCTTAGATATTACTAGTGTATCTTCCACCAGTGGGCCTGGTCCTGGTCCTCAGCCAGCATACTCATGGGATAGATGGCCCAGTGAGTGGCCTTTCATGTTCTCAGAGATGAGCAGTGATCAGACCTCTTCTGTAATCTGTAGCAATGGGAAGACTGACTATCCAGCCCTGCCATGCTGGATATGGGAGTGACCCAGCACTGGTCAGCTCAGTACTGAAATTAAGTCATCAATATTACAAATTGATGACTTAAGCAAGTCATTGATCCTCAGACAGCCCTAGGAGATGAGGGTAGGGCAAGTGGTTTCTCCTGAGACCTCTCCCTGGCCAGCAGACGGACCTGGCTTCTCCATGTCTTCACATGGCCATCCCTCTGTATCTGTGTCATGGTCTCTTTCTATAAAGACACCAGCCAGATTAGCCTAGAGCCCTCACCAGTGACCTTGTTTCACCTCAGTAACCTCTTTAAAGACTGTTCAGATTCAGACAATGGGGCCTAGAGGACAGGCTCAGCACATGCAGCCATGGCAGCATCTGCCCCACAGGTGGAGGCAGTGTCATCCTGGGGGCTGTCTGTCTCTATCATGGTGACCTATCTTTCTAGGCTAATTGTATTTCTTGTTCCTTCCAATTTAAGCAAATTGCAGCCTTCAGTTTATGTCACTGGATCCCCAGGGTATCATGTTGTGATATCATTAAGAATTTGGATCCAGGAACCGGGCATGGTGGTGAATGCTTTTAATCCTAATACTAGGGAGGCAGAGGCAGGAGGATCTATGTGAGTTCAAGACTAGTCTGGTCTATGTAGCAAGTTCAAGGACAACCAGGGCTGTGTAGAGAGACTCTGTCTCAAAAAACAAAACAAAAAAGGGGTTTGGCTCCAGCTTAATGTTTGAATTTGTCTCTCCCTGCACTGGCCGCCCCAGCCAGGTGGTGGTGGTCTACAGGGTGAGCTCCACGACAGCCAGTGCTACACAGAGAAACCCTGTCTCGAAAAACAAACAAACAAAAAAATCTGTGACCCAAACCAGAGTAGCCAATTTTGAGGGCTGTCTGTTGGGAAGCTGTGCCTTTGTGGAGGTTGGCATGAGCAGGACATTCCTGTCACAGACAGGAAAGACACGGTTAAGCTGTCTGGTCTCCTGGTCAAGCTGCTGGAGTGATGGGTGTTGACCAGTTCCTGTCACACGGGCAGATGGTGCAGACCTGGCTTCTGGTTTCCTGGGGACTGTTGACCAAGCCCCTCCAGCACATGCTGACCAAGGATTTCTCTGCATAGGACTAGGGTAGGTCCAAGGCCCTGGTGTAGCTTTTGCCTTTGGGGACCTTACCCCCCGGGGACTTTGTGCAGGAGAGGTCAGTCTTAGCGTACCCAGAAGCTTTCAGAGTCTCCAGGAACAAGCTGGGAAGAGGGGTTCAGATGTCAGAGGTCTCTAAAAGGAGAGCGACTTGGGACAGCTGTGCTCACCTCTGTACCAACTCTCAACAGGAGAGTGACTGGAAGCTCTGGACCCTATGAGCGATCATCACGGGGTGTAAGGCTAGCTGAAAGCGGCTCAGTGTTGTTTTGGTGCCTGTCCTCAGCCAAGAACCTGCTGCGGTCTCAGGTGGTCATTCCTGGTGCTTCCAGTGCTGGTTGGCTGAGGGAGAGTCGGGGTGATAGGAAGAAGGCCCTTTCTTCTGGCTCTTCCTGATGGGAGGCCACCGTGCCTATCACATCCAGGCACCCTGCCAAAGACACAGTCTCTTTCTTAATTTTGGCAGCTTCTCCAGGGGAGCTTTCAGAACTGAGAAACTAGAACCACCATGTTATGGGGGTGGGGGGGAACGACATCTTTGCTCAGACTCTGCTAGAGCCCACTGTGTGGCATCTGGGTCCCCTTCCAGCTCCTGGAAGGTACTGGGGTCTGTCCATCTCTTCTGATGCCTGCCCACCTCCCTAGGGAACTGAAGCTGGCCTTGTGGGTCTGGGGGAACCTTATCGCTGCTCCCTGAGGAACAGGGACTCCAGCCCTCTGTTTTGGAACAATCCAGGCTTCTCTTCCAGCTTCACAGAAAGATACAAGGTTCCTATATTCCACATGCTTCAGAGCACTTCCACAGCCTGCTGAGGAGTCCCTGGGCTGAGGCCTATGTGTGAGTTTTCTCATTCATTCCTTCTCACATTCACATTCACTATCTCTCTCTCTCTTTCTGGATATCTCTGTTTCTTTCTCTCCTGCCCAGAAGGAAGAGTGGTCCGGTCACAACCAGCTTCCTGCTGCCTTGGACAGGGGCACACTGTGTAGAAGTGAGGCATGTAGGCAGATGACCTTGCTTGGGCTACCCTGTTCCTGTGTCCAAGACTCCTGCCTGTCCCCTTTCATGTCCCCTTTTCACCCCAAGGCCTTCCTTCTAGAAACCCATGCCTCTTTTTGTCTAAAATAATATATAAACATTCCTACCTTCTTTGACTCTAACCAAGCAAGGCAGAGCTCAGAGTCACCCTCCTTCAGCAGCTCTTTGTGTTCACTGAATACTTGGAGTTGATTTTATTCCCAAGGACAGGACATCCTAAGCAGGCAGGTCTTGCTGGTGTTAGGATTCTGTACATGCACAGCTTGGGTCTAACACTGTACTGCCGCATGGTCACGCAATCCGCGCCTTGAAAAAGCCGGACGCGGACCCCCCACCCCTCTCTTTCTGTGTTTCCTCTCTGCACTCTCTCTCTGCTCCCGCCATCTTCCTTTCTCTCCAGGCCTGGCTTCTTTCTAATAAAGCTCTTACCAACCAGCGCCGTTTAACCATCAGCTGGGTCAATCTGTACTGGAGCTACAGGGTGTTTGGGAGGTTCCCTCTTACCTGGGTAGTGCCTTGGGCTACAAAGCAGATACCTGCTTTTCTATTGAGTCCTGGCTGAAGGGGTGCAGTCACACAATTGGGCCTGAGCTGGCTGTGGTGGCACACACCTTTAATCTAGCACTCAAGAGGCAGAGGCAGGGTGATCTCTAGACTATACAGAAGTTCCAGGCCAGGTAGGGCTACACAGTGAGAACTTGTCTTTAAAGAGGGCAGGGGCGAGGCTGGAGTGGCTGTAGGACCCCTGCTTGGGAAAGTCTTGGCAGAAAGGCCACTGTAAACTTGACTTGAGCTCCGATAATCTTTTGGTGGTCTTCCTGAAGCTCCAAGCCCTTTTGAGACAGATGTGTTCTGCAGGATAATCTCCCATGAGTTTGCAGGTACTCCAGAGCTTTATGTGGTGTGTGGAAGGTGTCTCTTATAAATACTGAATGAGCAGGTGAATAAGTAAAAGAATTGTGGTTCTAAATATAGTTCGTGGTCCAGAAAAGCTACCCAAGGAGCCACCTCACAGTTCCAGCACATTTTGGGGGAGGTGGGTCACTGGCCTGGGTTTTAAAGAAAGTGTGATGCTTGTTCATTGAGTAGGATTCTGTTTTGGCAGGAAAGAGATAGCCTGAGTTGCCTATCAGGACCACCCAGCCCTCTTCATGGATTCCTGGCTTCAGGCTTTCATGAAGAGGGAGATTCTTCCTCAGAATCTTGAGTTTGTTTATTTTTACAAGGTCAAAACTTGCAGCTTCTGCTTCCCTTTGTGCTCCTTGGTGTTGATAAGGAAGATGATCTATTCCCCAGTGAGCAAGCCCTTCTCCTTGGGTGCTTGCGCTTCGGCCTTGCTGGCGTGGTCCCAGGCAGGAACTTGTTCTCTCATTGGAGCCAGTCTATAGCAGGTGGGCGGAGACTGTATTCCCCCACAGGGACTGGATGAGGTGGGGCAGGAACTGCTGCCAGGGGCAGGCATGGCATACCATGTCCAGATGGCTTCTGCATGAACCCCAGAATAATGAGAATTGAGCTTAGAGACCCTGACATACACAAATGTATGTGTGCACCTGTATGTACACACACCCCAGATGGATTCCCCGCTTTGTGAGCCACTGCATTCTTGTAAGTAGCTGGAAGTCAAGTGACCCAAAGAAAGATTGTGACATTGGCCAGGAGCCTGGAAATAAGTCTCCTTCAGAGCAGGCCTACTTTTCCAGCCAGGGCGGGTGTTGCTATGCAGAACTGGAAAGACACTGACCCTCTATGGCCATAGAGTGTCAGCCCAATGGCATTCATGTCCCTGCCACTGCCTCAGGCCAAGACAGCAGTAGTAGTGTGTCCCTGGCTGACTGGCCGCTCTTGAGCAGGTGGAGGCTATAGCCATGCCTAGGTGTCCTAGCTGGCACTTCACCACCCACGTTACATTCCTCCTGTATGAGCTCAGCTGCACTGAGGAAGTGAAACCTTACAGCTGCCCTCTGTGTCACGGGAGACATGACAGGTGCCTCAGCGGTCTGCCTTACTTGGCCTTGGGTGGTTTCTGGCATATTCTCCTGTCATTTAGGATGTGAATGAAGCTCAGAGGACTGACCTGGACTAAGCCTCTTCTTCCTCCCAGGACCCTCAAGGGTGTGCCTAGATCCACGTTCTTGGGCCTGCGCCTAGACTCAGTACTCCAGCATTTTGCTTATGTAGTGTCCCTGCCTGGTTCCCTGGTGCTCTTTGGATTACACCCTACCCAATATGCATCCAGTTCCACCTCAGGGTCCTGTCCCCGTGTCTGCCTCTCGTTTCCCCGGTCAGGTCCCAGCTGTCCTCAGTCACTGCCTGGTGTACAGAACACAGGAATGCAGCCCCGCTAGGAGCCTCCTTCCTCCCTTCAGAGTTAGAGTTGAACAGCAGGGAGGCTCCTCTCTATTTCCTCTTTGACCCTTGACTAAAATCTGTGCAGCCGGGCCTTTCTAGTGTATCCAGCTTGGCTCTGCTCAGATCCTCCCAGCTTCCTGTCCTGTCTCGGGGACATTACTGCACTCACTTCCTCTCCTGTTGGCGCCAGTAACCCTATAGCACAGCTTGGTTTGGCCTGGGGCACTTACACTGCTCTGGCCTGCCTGCCTGCCTGCCTCCTCTTTCAGTCATGAAGTGTGTCCTCCCTGCCTCTCACTGGGCTCTGCCCTCAGATCCCAACCCTGCTGGAGGCCTTCCTCCTTCACTCCCCAGTTGCTGGTTGTGGGACCTGGGGGTTAGTTGGTTGCTGAATGCTCATTGTTCTGAGGACTCAGGGCTAGCATGAAGAGGCGGCTGGGAAGGCAGGGCCACCAGCCCTGTAGATTTATTTGCCTGAGAAGTGTTACCATCTGAGGTTCCTGTGGGCCAGGAGCCCTCCTGGAGTGAGGGGTCGGCAAGCCAGGTCCACGTGTGACAGGGTGGGTGGTGGCAGCTTAGAATTGGAGTCCTCATTTCCCCAAGAATGAGGGAGGGTCTTGATGCCCCTTGGTGAGGATATCCTGCCATACCCCAGGGCAGGCCAATGCCAGGTTTTTCTGGAGCCAGGCCCTATTGTGATCATGGCCCCGTGTCCTTAAATGTCCTTCTTAGTTGTCATGCTGGTCCTTCACTGGGGCCACAGGTTGGACTGAGTTGGTATAAAGCCAGGCGGCTTCTCTTCCTGTTATCCTCGGGAAGAGTCAGGCTCCCAGCATGGCACCCTCCCCACTGGCTTAGGATGTGGTCTGGTCAGGTTTTCTTTCAAAGTTCCTCCTGGGGTCTTCCCTGGCTGGCGTAGGCTGTCGACAGTTTGTGGTATTCTGCTGGTCGGATTCTCATTTGGCCGCTGTTTGTGTGCGCCTGTTTTTATACCACGTAATTAAAACATTTATTTGGCCTTCACAGTGAAAATCTAATTTCTTGAGTCTAAGAACTGCCGATATTGGCACGGGGACTGCGGTCCGTCGGGCAAACAGATCCGGAGCCTGTTGGATTATTCATAGTATGGTATTTGTAAATCAGGCTGTGCGCTGCTCTAATCAGAGCTGATGTTGGTAATTGGTGTGTTGAGTTAGGGTGGTGGCGTGGGGGGCGTCGCTGAGCATTTGTGTGTGGCCGACGGGTGGCCTCCCACGGCTGACTCAGCCCCGCCAGCTGAGTCCTGGCGCCTCAGAAGCCGTGCCTGTGATTGCTGCCTGTGCCCTATGGCCCTGCAAAGACCCCTTGTTGCTCTGCAGACCGCTCTGCACAGCAGGCCTCTGCCCACCCCAGGGTGTAGTGTTCACAATGGGCAGAGCTGGGGCGGAGGGGAGTGTTTCTGGATCCCATCCAGGCTGAGCCCTCCCAGCTCTGGGTGGATGGTGGTAAGGTGACATTGCTTTCTCTCTTCCTTTCTAGACCATCATGGAGCAGTTCAACCCCAGCCTCCGAAACTTCATCGCCATGGGGAAGAACTATGAGAAAGCGCTGGCAGGTATAGCTGTTCTCTGTCCTCTGGCTCACAGATGAACTTCCTCTCAGCCTCTTACTGCCTGGGTAGAAGCCACTAGGCCTTTTGTTCCAGAAACATCTGGTTGAGATGAGTAGAGGGTGTGCCCACCCGTGTGCTCTGAATGTGACCCTGCATTCACTGTGACCACAGGCTCTTGCCATGCAGGCTGGACTCCATGCAGGCTGCTTTTGTTCCACAGCTGTGGTAACAAGCAGGCTACTTAGAGACAAGGATGTAGCTGTCTGCTCTTTAGAATTTTATGCGAAGTACAGTATTGGGGCTGGTACCAAGTGACCCGGGTCTAGGGCTTGTGTCCTCACGCTGGTGAGTAGACATGCTGCAGCTCCTTTGGGACTGGGGCAGCTGTGCTAGACCCTTGGCTCACAGATTCTTTAGACACCTTCCACCCCCAGCTCATAGAAGGAAAGGACTGAAACTCATCATTGGTCCTAGCATGCATCAAGAGAGCCACTCTTCCTGGATCCTGACCCTGGGTGGGTACCTGTGACCTCACCTGTAAAGGCAGGGCTGCAGCAGCCACCATCTTTGTAAGTAAATCATGAGGCCATTGTCATTCCAAAACGTGTACTGTGTCCCTTCCTCCGCTGCAGCTTCACCGTGCTGTGGCCCCAGGTGTGGGGTGAGCCCCTCGTTCAGTCACAGGTTTCGAGTACAAGGCAGCAGAGAGAGCTATATTTACTTAGCAGGGTCTTGTTATGGCTCCCTCCCTGTAGCCTGTGTCGCTTGAGGACAGAGCACCTGACTGATCTCTGGTGGCATGGGCCTGATCCTGGTCACACTGTCCAGTTGGAACTGTCAAGCCACCAATGTTCCTTCCTACTTGCCCCACCCAGTGTGGGAACAAGGGCTTTCCCACTTTAGTCAACCGTCCTGCAAGTGGCCTCCTGTACAGGAGTCCTCCCAGGTACCCTGATCTGTTCTATTGATGGTTGCTCAAGTAGGGCTGACCTGTAGCAGGACCATGGCAGCAGTCTCCTGCATATTTCTAGAGGTCACTGAGGCCACACCAAGGCGAGATGTGGGAGGAGAACATTCAGTGGTCCTGGTCTATTGGAACTCAGCACTGACCCCAAGCCCTGAGGCCCGGCCTCCGGATTGTGTGAGACTGGCCTCATATTCTCTGCCTCAGCCTCTCAAGTACTGAGATTACATTCACCACCACACCCAGCCCTTGCTCCCACTCTGATGCCTGCTTGCCCTCAGCTTCTTTTGTGTGGGAAGAGGAGGTGACTTCCTGTGTCTGGCTGTAACCCCCTGGAAGTAGCAATGCGGCATGGAGACCAACCGTGAGGCTTCTGCCCTGTGTCCTGAGTGCCTCTTATCTCCAGGCACAGCACACGATGCTCCAGTTCTCCCAGCAAAAGGATTTTCTAGGACCTTGAATGTATCCAGCTGCTTCTTCCTGCTCTGATTTTCAGGTGGACTGTGTCTGGTGACATCGGAAGGCTTGGATGGCTCTATGCCATGACAAGTAGGAGAGAAACTGACACATTCCGCACCAGTGATGTCCCCTTCCAAAGCCATCCCTGTGGTGCTTGGTGACCTAGCCATTAGGAGTCTTTTTTTGGGGGAGGAATTGCACCTCAATTTTATTTTATTTTTTTAAATGCTGAATGCTGTTTATTGAAGGAGGGAGGAGGTCTTAAATACAGGCTTACAGCACAATGGGAGAACCCCGGAGGGCAGAAGTTCGCTACCGATGTTTTACAATCTTGCATCTAAACCATTAGGAGTCTTTCTGCCCTGGCACGGCTCTCCTCCCTCGGTAGATTTCTGTGACCCGGTGCCCTGAATTTGAGGTGTGGTCTCACCTTCTCTGGATATAATGGAAGCTCTAGCGGCCCTCCTCTCTGATGTTACCCTCCAGCTCCTTGATGCTCAGGGACGGTTTCCTTCCAGACCCTCCTGGCCCCCCTGGTGTTCCTCATGGAGTTGTCAGGACTGTGTGTGGACAGGCTGGATGGATGGTTATTTCCTCTTCCTGTTTTCTCTGATTGTCTAGGCTGGGCTCAGTCTCACAGGCTACCCACACCACCTCGGCCCCTCAGCCTCCAAGTGCCCAACTTCTGCTCCTTCGTCTTTTCTTCCATTTGTTTTAAGAGGTCCACCCTCCCAGGCAACAGAAACTCCTCAGTCCCCCAGGGACACGATCTTGTACCACAGAACAAATTGTGTGCACTTAATTGAAAACCATATAAAGTTTGATAGAGTGCCCAGTTACAACCCTCTAACAGAGTTCTGTAGAAAACAAATTAGAAATTGTAGTGGTGCCACTGGTGGCTGCTTCTCATGGCCCTGCTTTCCACACCTGGCAGCCTCTTCTGTCCCCCATGCCTTGCACAGTGAAGGGTAGGTGGTTGGGGCCTTCCTCAGGTGGAGGAGTGTACCAGGCACAACAGAGGAAGTCTGGACCTGGTGGCTGGGGACGCTTGTGCTGTCAACAGCTGCCATTGGGCTGGGGGGAGGAAAGGCAGGTGCTGAGCTTCCCACCCCCGGAAGCCCCTCTGGCTACGAAATGCGGCTATGATGCCCTTAGCCTGCTTTGGGCAGTGGCACCTGCTCCTGGTTGGGCCTCTTCTGAGACTGAGGACAGTGACTGTCTTTCGACTGGGAACCTTTGGATAAATCGGTGGCCTCCGGCCCTCCAGATCTGCCTTGATCCTGCCAGGGTCTGTAGGCGCTTTATCTGGTGTAGTACACTTAAAGCTGCACTCCTCCCCCTCGTCAGGGAGCACATGACAGGGCGCCACGCTCTGCAGCGCTCCTTGAATAGCTCTGGACTGCACAGTACACTGTGTTCTTACAAATGAAAGAAACCCTCGTGATGGCAGTGGAATAAGCATCAACAAGAAACCGTGGCGTCCACAGCAACGATGAAGCTAGAGCACTCCTTGAGCTTGTCCAGGCTTAGGTAGGGGGTGGGCACCACTGCCATCCGTGTTGGCAGCAGACCTTCTCTGGGTTCTGTGTAGGAATTAACCACTCTTTCCTGTCCCCTCAGGTGTCACCTTCGCCGCCAAAGGCTATTTCGACGCTCTCGTAAAGATGGGGGAGCTGGCCAGCGAGAGCCAGGGCTCCAAGGAACTTGGTAAGACCCTTGGCTGGGAAGAGGGCCTGGAGGCCCCAGGAATCACTGGATATATCCAGGCAGGTCTGGAGAGCTGGTGCCAGACTGAAAACTAGGTTTTATCTGCTAAATAAGAAAAATAGTTTTAAAATGTCAAAGCTGGTGAGGTGTACTCTCCACTGAAAGTGACATGTACCATATGGCCTCAGGGTACTGCTTGGAGCTCCCCTTGGTGGGCTGTCTTCCCTGAAGAGCATGGCTGGGCACCAACAGACACAGGCACAGCCACATTGAAAGGCGTTGGGGCCAACACTTAAGTGGCAGATATAGGGGGCCTATGTGGAAAGTTGGACTGAAGTGGTCACTAACATACTGAGTTGTTTCTGGCATGAAGACAAGTGAGAAGGGTGGACCCCCTGGAGGGTGTACCCCCACATCTACAAACCTCATAATGCAGGAGACTTAGGAAGTGCTAGAAGGTGGACTTCCCTGGAGGTCTTTATTCCTATGCCTGCCTGTGTTTTCATGCGCTCCTGTGAGGTGATGTTGCAAGCTGGGCCTTAGTGCGGAGGTGCTAATGTGACTGAGGCCTCTCACACTCACAGGGATGCTGGGCTGTGAGGCGGGCTGTGCTGTGCTGGCCTTTGTTTATCTGCAGCTCTCAGGCTGGCCTTGGACACTGAGAAAACTAAAGTGGCCTAGAACCACTTGGTTTCTTCCAGTCATGGGCACAGAACAAGCTTCTGCATCTAGGATCCTTGTCCATGGAGTGGGGACCATTCCAGAGTGTGGTTCCTGTGTCTAGTTAGCAAGGACACCAGGTAGAGGTGCTCAGAAGGAAGCAGATGGTTATCCTGGGAGGATCAGGTTTGGGACCAGTAGCTCCCCTGGACTGACAGGAGGCCTGGGTTATATTGGCAGGTCAGGGGAACTGGATTTCTTTATGTATATGTTAATTCCAGCTCGAAGACTTGTCTCCCTCATGCCGTAGCTTGCTGACAGAGACCCTGTGTGCACAGCTCTGCCTGCTCTCGCCCTGCTTGTCCTTTTGTGCCTTTCCCAACCTCCTGCACAGAAGCCAGACTTTGCACTCAGCCATGCCACTGAGACCTCCAGAGTTCATGAGAGACTGCTGTGTTGACCAACACAACCATGGGACCTGCCTGGGTGGCAAAGCCTAGGCTGTGCATGAGTGTGACCCATCATAGTGGTTGTAATGGGAGAAGAGAAAGACTGGCCTGCTGGCGGCACTAGTAGAGGGAACCTCTGGCCTCTTGCAGATGCAGCACTCACTGGGAGCCTCTGGCAGGCTGCAGAGTGAGGGCTGAGGGTACTGCAGTGGAGATGCCAGGTGCCACACTATAGTCAGGCCTGTAGGCTCAGCTGGCTGGTGAGGACAATGGTGTTGTTCACATCTTAGATGGTCTTATAATAAAAAACCTGCAGCCAGATATCAGGAGAAATTCAGAAAAGCAGAACTGCCAGCCACTGGTTCTAACCTCTATGAAATCCTCAGTCTAAATGGAGTGAGTTCCTGTTTCCTCACACCTTATATACCTTTCTCTGCCCAGCCATCACTTCCTGGGATTAAAGATGTGTGTGCTCCCCAGTACTGGGATTAAAATGTGTGCCACCACTGCCTGGCTCTTTCCAGTGTGGCCTTGAACTCACAGAGATCCAGACAGATTTCTGCCTCCCGAGTGATAGGATAAAGGGTGTGTGCCACCACTACCTGACCTCTATATCTAATCTAGTGGCTGGCTCTGTTCTCTAATCCTCAGGCAAGTTTATTAGGGTACACAATATATCACTACACAACGGGGTGGTGGAGGCCTTGCCTGCAGGGCCTCATTGGCAGTGGGTGGCCAGTTCTGGGTTTGGTGGCTGTATGGAGGTCCCACAATGGAGCTTTTGAACCAAGGTCCAGGCTTGTAGGTCTGAGAAGTTACCCTTCTTCACAGTCTAGCTTTCTTGACGCCTCAGAGGACACCATAGGAGGTTATGTGAGCCCTACATGTCTATGTGAAATTTTCTGATTCTGTGCTGGACCATCAAGTGTTTTCTCTGTGGTCACATGGACGGTGAGAGTATGCTTAAAGAAAAGCCAGGCACTGAATGCTCTGTAGTGAGCAGTGGGTGTACCTGGGACTGCTGGGAAATTCCAGAATTTTTTGCTGGTGTTCCTTGGGCTCACATGGTACTACAGAATGGGGTGAGTAGCAGGGAGAGAGCTTCAGGGCTTTGATCTGAACCAGGGAGCTTCTGTTTGTGTGTGGGCTGTACAGTCTCTTGGGCTGATTGTGGAGAGCATCCTTCCTCACTCAGTGTGCTACCAGGTGTCAGCCTGGCTCAGATCTTTTTCTTTCAGTGACAGTTTATTGGTGTGATTCACATGCCATACATTTCACCCCTGAAAGTGAACAATTTACTGGGCTTAATGTATTGTGAATTTGTTCCCATTCTCTGTATCTAGCTCCAACTTTTCCATCACTCCCAGAGAAAACCATAATCTATTAACAGCCATTCCCTGTGCCCAGAGCAGCAGCAGCAGCAGCACTGGGGAGCCACCCACCTGTGGTCCACCTTTGGATTTGCCTGTTCTGGACATTTCCTGTAATGAACTGTACAGCTCATGTCTAACTCTTTGGCAGCGTGTGTGTTTGAGGTTCATCTGTGGTGGCATGTGTCACAGTTTCTTGACTGTAGAGCTCTACTGTAGACTCCCTGAGGAGTTAAGAAAGCTCGACTGTGAGGAAGAGTAACTTCACGACCTACAAGCCTGGACCTTGGTTCAGCTCCGTTGTGGGCCCTCCATACAGCCATCAAACTCTAGAACTGGCCATCTACTGCCAATGAGGCCCTGCACGCAAGGTCTCCACCACCCCATTGTCCTTACCAGCCAGCTGAGCCTACAGGCCTGGCACAGTATGGCACCTAGCATCCCCACTGCAGATAATATTCCAGTGTGTGATGGACCTATTCGGTTTTGAGCAGCACCTTTTGAGACAGGGTCTCACTCTGGTCCTGGCTGGCATGAAACTCAATTCTCCTGTCTCCTCCTCCCAAGTGTTGGTAGTGTTGAGATTACAGGCAGGTGTCACCACACCTGGACTGCTCATCTGCTAGTGGGGTGGCTTCTGCCCTAATTGCTGTGGATAGCACTGCATCGAGCATGAGTGTGAAGCATTGGTGTGGCTTACATTTCATTTCTCTTGGGCAAATACCTGGGAGTGGAATCGCTAGAGCAAATGGTTGGAATTTGTATTAAAGCAGCACTGCTTTGCTTTAAAAATAAGTCGGCCCTGTTACCCACCCCTCCCTGCTGCCTCCCACCCAGTCAGCTGCTCCGCTCCATGTGCTGTTTGCTTCCAGGTGTCTAAAAGACAGGCCCGTGTCGTCTCTCCTTTTTAACTTCATGCTAAGGAGTTCTTAGGATGGAGTTTGCTTTCTGATCCCATCCTCTTATTTGACCCAACATAACTCTTAAAATCTTTGCTAAAATCAATACAGTGTTTCATGGTAGAAGTAAATGTCGTCTTCCCAGCTGAGACCCACAGTCCGTTGGGACTGCTTGATTTCACTGCTTTATTGGGAAATGAAGCATCAGCTGCACATATTGGAACATATTGCGTGGAGTTTCCTGTGTGCATGATGGTGAATCTGTCCATTCCTTCTATAGTCAGGCCTCCCCCCAGCCCCGCCCCATCTCCAGCAGCCACTGTGACTGCAGGACGGGGTAAAGGCAGTGCTGCCGTCAGGGCATGGTGGGTCCCTGTCTAGCCCCTCCTGCACACTCTTGGGTCGCACCATGCTGTCTGTGGAGTTCGGTACAGTTCATTATACCTTCATCTGGCGAGCTCTATTTGGGTTGCTCCTAGTTTGGGTTATTTCCAGATTTACATTTCTCTAATTAATGATGTTCAACATCTTTTCACATGCTTATTTGCCACTTATTTGTCTTTAGTAAATGTAAATTCAAGTGTTTGCATCCTTTATTTTATTTGGGTTCTTGTCTTTATACTGGTTTATAAAAGTTCCCTATATTCTAGATCTTGTATCAGATGTTTATTTTGAAAATATTTACTCTGAGCTGGGTGGTGGTGGTGCACACCTTTAATCCCAGCACCCGGGAGGCAGAGGCAGGCGGATCTCTGTGAGTTTGAGGCCAGCCTGGTCTACAGAGCGAGTTTCAGGACAGCCAGGGCTACACAGAGAAACCCTATCTTGAAAACAAACAAATAAATATTTTTAAAGATTATTATACTTATTTATTTGGTGAGAAGGGGTGAGCTAGTGTGACAGTTCAAGAATGACTTCTAGGAATTGATTTCTTCTACCAAGTGTGTCCCTGGGAGCTAACTGTCAAGCTTGGTGACATGGGACTTGCTGAGTTATCTTGCTAATCTGGCCTTTCATTTTGTGATTTATTTTTTCGGATACTATAGCCTCATGCATATTATCTTTTAATCTGCTTGTTTTACTATGTATGGAAGATGGCCTTGTCCCACCTGCACCTCTGGAGAGCTAGAATTATAGGAATGCACTAACAAGTTGGCCTAATAGTATTTTTAGGAGGAAAAACAGTTCAATTTTAATTTTGAATTTAATTGTTGACTTTAGTTTGGTAGCTTATTAAATTTAATTTTCAATTATTTATTTTTTATTTTATGTACATTGATGTTTTGTCTGCATGTGTATCTGTGTAAAGGTGTCAGGCCCCCTGGAACTGGAGCTACGGATGGTTGTGAGCTGCTATGTGGGTGTTAGGAATTGAACCTGGAGCCAGTGTTCTTAACTGCTGAACCATCTCTCCAGCCCCAGCTTATTGATTTTTATTATGGTTCTGGTCATTATTTTTATTACAACAACTTTCTTTTCTCTGAAATACATCACTCGAGTTTTCATTTGATGCTAACTGACTTGTTCCCTGCCACTGGCTGCCCTTGGAGTCATTTGTGTTGTCCAGTCTCTGGGTTCACACTCCCATCCGTTTCTTCTTCCTCCCTCTTGGAACCTCTGGTCACCCAGCTTCCTCCCAGGTGGAGCCCCTGTTCTCTGTTCCTGTTTGCTCGTGGGGGAGTCTTATTTCTCCTTTAAGTTTCTATGCAGGGAAATGGGAAGTGGTTTTGGTGCTTTCCTATCTCACGCTGGCTTGGCTGGTGAATCTCAGGTGGGGAAGGGTCTTTGAAGTGTTTGAAGCATCGTCTCTCAGCAACTTCCAGTGGCACTGCTGAGTTCGATGCCATTTTCACTTGATTCTGTGTTCTTGGTCTTCCCTCCTTGGAAGCTGTTAAGATCATCCTGGGTGCTCTTGAGTTATCGCGCTGCACTCGGGTGGGGCTGGGAATGGTGACAGCCTCAGCAGTGGGGGTGGTGTATGATCTGCATGGTCAGGCATCCTAGGTGAAGAGGACCAGGGGGCCACTCAGCAGGGTGGAAGATAGGAGCAGGGGATGTGGTTCTGCAGAAATGTTCATAATCTGGAGCAGGGTGGTGAGCCTAAGAGGGAAGCAAAGCTTTAGATGAGCAGGGCCTTGTGGTCCTTATGCCGCAATGCCAGCTATAGGAAGATTGGCGTGTGCAGCCGGCTCTTCTGCTGTCCTCGACCCACCTGTAGTATTGTCAGCAGTGGAGCATTCATTTTCACTGCTGTAGAATATTCCATAAACACATAATTAACCATCTGTTTTACTGGTCTTCTCTTGGTTATAACTGAGTTATTCCCACTGGATTTCGCTGTTCTGAGTAGGCTGGTTCATGGAAAATGTAAGACTGAGCCCCTTTAGAAGATAAATGGTCCTCCTTCTAGGCCTTTCTGGCCCAGGCCCCAGCTGCACAGGGTGGGGTTGGTTGTCAAGCATACAGGAGACCTAACCTGGCTAATTCTTTCCTTCATCCTTTTTCTGTCCAACCCTTCCCCCCTTCCTTCCTCCCAGAGCTTCTTGTCTTTGCTTTTCCACATAGAGTGGCCAGGGTTAGCTGCCCATGGCTCCCACTCTGCTCACTGAGCAGACACCCTTGTTAGGAGTGTGTAGAACCTCACATGCTGTGGACGTGTGTCCCTCCCCTGCCCTATTCCCCTTCGGAATCCTGTGCTTCATTCATTCTTCTCATGAGTCACAAGGGTGACAAGCGGCCCCCTCCCCTCAACACACACACACACACACACACACACACACACACACACACGCACGCACGCACACACGCGCACACACACCCCAGTCTCTGTGGAGAGCACCTCTGTGACACTGGACACCCAGGGAGTCACCCCTGCTTCAGATGACCCTAGAGCCGCCTCTTTGTTCCTTTCCTTTGGAGTGAGCGAATGGCCTGGGCAGTGCCTCCCTTTGATCTTCACTCTTTCTGTACTACAGACTCTGGCCTCACAGCCAGGGAAGGGCCCCGAGACTGCGGACTCATGCAGGAACCATCCTCTCATCTCCACTTGGACTGTTACTTTTTCCCTGCAGTGAGAAAGTCTGCAGCCCGTCAGGGCTTTGCTTTGATATAGCGGGCTGCTTAGTTAGGGATGGAGCGCAGCTCTGAGCTCCACATCTTCACACAGCCCTTCTGATGCCCTAGCTAGTAGCCACCCACTTGCTTGTCTGTGGTTGCCTCCCATCTCTGGATCCCCTGCCTCTGTCTCTGTCTCTGTCGGAGCATGCCCTGGTGCCAGAAACAACTTACAGCAGGTGTAATGGGCGGGTGAGCCCCATGCTTCCCTGTCTCTTTGACCTGTGTGTGCTTGGTTGCGCTTCTGCTTTCTTAGGACTGGGGCTGACCAGCAGCTTGGGATTATGGGAGTATCCATCTAGGTATGAGCTCCAAACTATTCATGAATTTGTGGATATGCACCATTCCCCTGGCCAGGGAGCCCTGGATGGTGGTCTGATGCTGGACAGGTGGAGGGGGAGACAGAAGCTCTGCTGTGTGCATCCCCTGAGCTCCTACAGAGGCTTATACTCCTTTGCCTTAACTGAAATCTGGGATTTGCTAAGATGTGACAGCATCTATCCCTCTGATCCACAGCTCTGCTAGCTGGCAGCTGTGGGACTGGTGTGGAGGACACAGAGCAGGGCCTAAGGGCTGCATGCCTTGTTGCTGGGCCTCAGGGCGCCCACCATGGATGTGGCTCTGGTGCTTTGTGTAGGTGAAGGCACCTGTCGTGTCTGTCTCCCAGCAGCTGCACTGTCCATCATGTGCTCCCCCAGCGGACGGTATACTGGTCTGCTGGACAACCATCTGCAGCTCTTCATCCCAAGATGACTGGTTGCATAGAACCAGGCTGGATCTGACACAGGGAGAAAACCGGAACGCTGATGTTCATGGTGGGTGTGCACCATGTGGAACAAGGGTTGGTAACCTGCCTTTGGCCTGTCCTTGGCATTTGACAGTCTTGGGGACTTGGGAAGGTATAATGTCTGAAGTTAAGCAGCCACTACAGTGAACAAGGCACAGCCTGAGAAGGATTCTCATTTCCCTCATGTGGTCAGGAGGTCTATTTGAGGCATCTGTGTCCCAAAGCCTCAGTGTGGATGTGTTTGATGTTTGCACAAGGCTCACTCAGGGCTGTCCCCTGAACTGACTGTTCTTTTCAACCCTTGCCTGTCTCCAGAGGCCTCTTTTATGCTTTCCTTTAAAGGACTGCTTTGTACCTGCCAGGGCCTGCAGCATACTTGTTTGTGATCACAGGGACTTGTGTGTACTTGCTGGGGCCCCACTGTCTACTAAACCTCACAAGTCTCCAGGGGGAGCTAGCAGATGCTCTGTGCTGGTCACAGCATCCAAGTAGGGATGCTCATAGACAGGCAGCTACAACCCTGCCTCTGCGTGGGCCTGGCTTCAGTCATTGAGTCTCTGAGCAAGGTGTGACCCGGTCATGTCCTGCCTTGAAGTTAGTCTTCTCAAGTGGTCTAAGACTGTCCTGAGGCTAGTGCATCAGTTATGTGGCCCCAGGCACCCAGGTCTCTGGAATGTAGAGGCCTATAGGCTTTACCCCAAGAGGCCTTCCAGCTGTTCCAGTGAAGTCTATTGGCCTCGGTAGTTTTGAAAGTGCCAGCTAGTTGGGCTCCAGTGCTTTTTGTGAGGCTGTGAGGTGATCTGGCTGCCCTGCCCCTCCTAGGTCAGGCAGAGCCCATTCACACCTAATCAAGTGTTCAAGGACATCCACCTTCCATTTCAGGGAAGAGGCTGGGACCACAGCCTCTCCTTCAGGCATGTGATATGTTGCCAGTTGTCAGACCCTAACAGAGCAGGCTTCATTTTAGAGACTGCTAAATCCTAGAGGCACTGTTTGGAGGCCTTAATGAAACCCACTCACAGGGACTTATGACCGTTGTACTTCCTGAGGAGCCTGACTCTGAGGTTCTCTCTGGGCTAGCTGCCTGTCCAGGTTAGGGACAATAAAGGAACAAAGGGTTTGGCACTGCCTGGAATGGGTGGGGCTCCCCTTCCCAGCTAAAGACACCTAGCTCCCTTAATTCTTCCATCTCCATGGTAACAAATGGGGATCACAGGGGTCCCTTAGACTCCAGCCAGGGTCCCATGCTTTACCCTACAAGTATACTGTGGAAGTTGCTGGGCAGTTATCGGGCACCTCGACTCAACTGAGGCTCTGGGGCTGCCAGCAGGGTGGGCTCAGGTGGCCAGGCCTTTTGTGTGGCAGCCCTGGCTACCCTGCTGAGAGCTCTGTGGGGCCTCACCGAGGCTTTGGAGAGATTAATAGCAGTCTGAATTCGATTTGCCGAATCCTGGGCAGTGGCTGTGTGATAAGACGCAGCAGGTGTCCGTGTTCTTCAGTCTGCTCTGTGGTGGGAATATCAATAAGGACAACAGTGACAGGCCTGGTGACCGCAGGGGCCTCCTTCTGACTGGTGGTTTCCATCCCAGCTGTTAAAGAACAGCACTGTCACCTGGCTGGAATAGGGTAGGCTTAGAGCCCAGCCTGGAGCCCTGTGGTGACAGTGGGTCACTTTTGCTGGCTCTGTTCCTGCTCTGAGAAGCTTGGCTCTACCTGGATCCCAGGGTTGCCCAGAGGTGGGGTTCACTTTCCCTTCCACCAGCCCAAAGGCCCCCAGGGGCACCACCGATTGTAAAAGCCAAATCATGAGGACTGGGCTGCCCTGGAGCAGGGACAGCTCTGGGGGCCCCTAGGAGGCTCACAGATCTGTGGTCAGCCAGCCTTGTGTCCTCAAGTCAAAGTCTGTTTACCTCATCCCATGTTCCTGTGTTGCAGCACCAGCTCCAGGGAGGGTTAATGAGGGAGAGCACCAGCTGCTCACTTTTCAGTCAGCAGTTGGCACAGGGTGCTCCAGGCGTGGCCGGCAGCCTCTGTGGGCAGGTCTCTGTCTTCCCTGGGCTTCCCTAGAGCACTGGTTGTTAGGAGTATGGTCACATCAGGCACCTACATACGGACCACAATAGCTGAGAGAGTGGGGACCCAGGTTCCCCAGAGGCCTCTGCACTGAGGAGAGACTCAGTGGTGCTCAGAGAGACTGGGTGCTGTCAGACATGGGCAGGTACAGAGAGGGCCAAGGGTCTGCTAGTAACCCTAGGTGGCAAACTTAGTGCAGGGTTCTTCAGGGCCAGTAGCTGGACTGGTCAAGAGTCCAGTCTGAGATGGGAGAGGTCTGGGTAGCCCTGTCCCCTAAAGAGCAGTTATCACAGGGGTTAGGTCATCTTGGGCCTGTATACGGGAGGGAAGTGAGATGGCCTCAATCCAGGGACCTCTGAAATCACATGTTTCTGTGACATAGTTTACAGTGGTCTCAAAAATAAAATAAAACAGTTAAACAAAAGGTCCAAAAGGGGAGGGGGGAAGCAGCCAGGCTTGGCTGCTCACACCCACGATCCCAGCACTGGGGAAGCTGAAGCAGGATGATTATTAAGAGTTTGAGTCTAGCTTAGGGCTGCATGAGATTCTGTGTTAAAAAAAGAAAAAAAAAAAAAAAAAAAAGAAGAAGAAGAAGAAGCCAGGCCGTGGTGGCGCATGCCTTTAACCCCAGCACTCGGGAGGCAGAGGCAGACAGATCTATGTGAGTTAGAGGCCAGCCTGGTCTCCAAAGCAAGTTCTAGGACAGCCAGGACTACACAGAGAAACCCTGTCTTGAAGAACAAACTAATTAAACTAAACTAAAAGAGGGCTGGAGAGATGGCTCAGCAGTTAAGAGCACTTGCTGTTTTTGCAGAGGACCTGAGTTCAGCTCCCGGCATCCACACAGTAGCTCCCAACCATCTGGGGGCCTTCATGTGGTACACATGCAAACAAAACACTCGTGTGTGTGTGTGTGTGTGTGTGTGTGTGTGTGTGTGTGTGTGTAATATACATAATAAATCTAAAAAAAATTAACTAAAACTAACTGATCCAAACTTTGTAGTAACTGAAGGCTTTTAATAACTCTGTGGGCTTTTGTTATTTGTCCTTGGTGCATGTTGTACATTGGAAGCATTTCATCACTGACCCAGGGTCTCTTGAGAGTAGTCACATCACTGGAGAATGGGCTGGGCCATGTGCCGGATAGACTAACCAGCTGAAGTGAGCATGTCATAGACAGTCCCACATCCACACAGTATCCAGGAATCCCAACTCCATCTCTACGTGTCAGAGGACAACAAATGCTGGAGAGATAATGTCGTCAGAGAGGCGTGGTCCATGGGACAGCAGCCCTCAGGAAGGCTTTGTCTGAACTGCCCAATGCCTTTTACCCTCAGTCCATCTGCTGGTCTCAACACAGGAACTTTTGTCAGATCCAGAGCATAGCAGGATGGATTTGGGGGATGTTCAGCAGAAGTTTCCAGTGTCTTCCATCTCTGGAACACTTCTTTCTGTGCAGGACACAAAAGTTACGGGGCCTTCATTCTGCTGAGCTTGTGTGGAAGTGCAAGTGGCCTGGGTGTCTGTCTCTGTTGGGCTTTCTGCCCTGTTGAAGGAACTTCCTCATGCCATCCCAAGCCTGGCCAGTGTGTTTCTGGATACCATTGAGTACATTTCTGTTCTCCAACACAGGGGTGCTTTCTCAGGACTCAGAGATGGTGCCACACAGGGCTCATAAGAGCATTGCTAACCAGGGTCTTTGGGGTACACTTGTTCACTTGGATCAGCTGCTTCTAAGGGGTAAATTTGCACAGGAAGAATACAATAGACTCTATTCTAAGCTGTGGGCAGGAGCTTGTCCTCTCATACTGAGGGTGTCAGACAGCTTCCTTGCCTGGTGTCTAGTTTGCTTTACCAAAGGAGCTTGGTCACTATGAATGGGACTGGGAACATGGCAGCTTCCTTCTCTGGTCCTCACAGACATCAGGTACAAGAGAAGACAGACAGGACTGAGGACCAGCAGGTCTTGCTGAGAGGACAAGAGAGCCTGTTCCTTGTTGGAGCTATGCTAAGGCTCTGGCCACTCATCTATGTGAGGAGGACATCAGATCAAGCCCCGCCATCTTTGTCTCTTTGCCACAGTGAGTCCCATGCAGCAACCACCTCAGAGCCTGTAGCTGCTTGTGTATCATGACTCAAAGATGGTCCATGACCAACCAGGGTGCACTGAAAATTCTCAGATGGGAGCAGTCTCCTGGATGACACTGATCCAAGGATCTGAATGGGCAAAATGGGAATAGTGGCCAGTGACTCAGGACAGGGGGACACTGGTTGCAAGCCTGGGCTTGGCCCTACCTCTTCCTACTTTTCTCAAAAAATCCCTAGCATCCACAGCCCAATTGTTGACACAACGTGGACAACCTGGGTGGCTCTTTGGACTTGTTTTGTTTCAGAACAACATGCCTGTAAGCTCTGCTGTCTGCTCTCATCACCATGGCAACACAACCATCGATTTTCTCTTGGTCACCCCCTGGCCGCATTCCACTCTGGCCTTTCCATAGGTGGGAGAAGAGCTGTACTTCTGAGGAGCTGGTGTCTGGAGAGTAGCTGAGGGAAGGCAGGATTGGTAACTGTCCAAGGAGGGCCCTGGAGTGTCTCACCTTCTGTCCGCCCCTCTTCCCTCCCAGTGGTTTTAACAGCATGGGGCCCTGGCAGCCCCCTCAGCTGTCTGTCTTCACCTAATGAGAGCTCTATATTCGGGCCTTGCTCAGGCATATGTTAATTAGCTCTCAGAGGTGCCTTTCTGCTCTAGAAGCCACCAGAATAATTGAGCATTATGGATATTTGCTTTAGAAGGCTCTGGAAGGCGGTATGTGCTTACAGCCAAGTTTGAGCAGCTGACCCCTTGGTATAGAGCCCTCTGCCACTGCAGAGAGGATGACAGGTCTGGATCTTCCCAGAATGGCAGGGGTGCCCAGCAATGGAGCACTGTTGTGCCTTAGTACCCATTGATGACACTCCATAGCCACAAGGGTCCTGCTGTCAGGCTCTCTACCATGTTCTGGGGCCTGGAGCTAACCTCCAGGAGGGCTATGGCTGCTCGGGTCACCTGAAGGATACAAATGCCCCCTCTCTAGGCCCTGCAAAGCTCCACCTGGGCTGCTGGCTACAAGGAGCTAGTCTCCTGTCTGCCATCCTGTAAGACTTTGCTGTGGGAGTCTGCTGGAGTACAGCTCTGACCTGTCGATGGGTTCTTGTGGGGAGGAGAGAGGAATGAGGAAATGATAGAAAGAAAGAGATGGTAAGAAAGACAGAGACACAGGATAGCTTCAGGAGACCCCTGGGTCAATACCCAGTCCCCCTAAGGTTTATTCCAAAGGGCTTTTTATACAGTGCCAAGGGGCGAGTCAAAAGACCTCCCCCTTTCAAGATCAAAGCACAATTTACAGCCAAGTGTAAACCCTTCAAAACACCTGGTAACCACGCCTGTGCCAAATCTTCCCATTATGCAGCCCTGCTGGGTAAAGCAAGTTCAGAGTCTCTGACCTTGAGTAAGGTCTTACTAGGGAGCCTCTGTGAGCCTCCACACATTGCTAAGGATATATGGAGCATTTCAGGCACTTCCATGCCAAGGAGGGTCTGAGGGAGACCCTCCGTGTCCCTCTTCCAGCATGAGGCACACTTGCCAGGGTTAGTTTCCAAGTCAAACTGTGCTTGTCATGTCTCTCCTTCTGGGGTGGTCTTCATGTGCTGGTAAGGTTGGGCTCACATGGGCTCTTGTGGTGCTGGGCCCAGTTTCCTGAACCAGAAGGTTTTGACTGATTCCTCATGTTCTACTAGACTGCATTGGCACTCCATTCTGCCATGCTTTGCATTTGAGAGGGTCCAGGGGCAGAGTCCCTGTGATATGAAGAAGACTTAGCTCTCCTTGACCGTGATGCCTTCCATCTATTGAGGCTCCTCCATGAGGTGTAGAGTGCCTGGCCCAGGGGTCCCATTGAGAGCCAGGACACGGGAGCAGTTCTCCCCAGACTCTGCACTCACCTTTGACTGCATGAGCGTGTCTTGGGGTGGGTCTAGCTGGAATCCCTGTAAGTTTGCCACCACACTCATCCCGGCACCTGGTGGAAGCATGTCAGACAGAGGGCAGGGCACAACCTCGTCTCTAGGCAAGGGGCACCAAGGGACCTGCTATTTAGGGACCCTGGGGGCTCTTTTCTCTACTGTTTTCTCATGCTTCACTCACTCTGGCTGCTCTGAAGAGGGGGCTGTCCGAGGACAAGCCCTCAGCAGGGGGGTACTGTGCCTATGGTAATGGAGGCAAGTATCATCCAGCCCTTGCTCAGCAGGCTGAGCAATTGCCTCATCAGCCCTCTCCCAGAATCAGGAGACTCTGGCAACCAGGTGTGCTAGCCATCCATTGCTTGGACACCTTCTATCTGTTGGTCTGCAGGCCTTCCCTATAGGCCCTGTAGTAAGTGAGGTCTATTACTCAAATCCCCCTTGTCTTCGTGGGAACAGCTTTAGCCAGCAGGTGGGCAGTGGACCAGAGGCCTTGCTGCTGGGGAAGGTAGTCTGCTTGGGAGACAGTGGCCTCAGAGGGACCTTGGTGGGCGTTACATGGTGTGTGAGTCTCCTCACACCTGTCTCGTTCGTCCTTTCACACGGCCTGTAAGCCCGGGGTGGGAACTGACTCCCCGTGTCTCCTGATGCTGATGTCCCTCCTTCTTCCAGTCTTTGAAACTTTGACAACCTGAGTGGCCTTCTAGATGCAGGCTTCTGGCAGACCTGCCTGGCTGTTGGCCCAGGCCCAGGCCACAAGTGAGTCCCGGACTTTCCTACTGCACACAGAGCAGGATGCATGTCTGGCCTGAGTCCTGGTCTTGCACACAATGTGCTCAGCTTTCACACAGCACCCGCCATTGCTTTACTGTGGATTTGCTTTTACCCACAGAGCCGTCTCACTGACCACATGTTTCCTTTCAAGCTGAGGTCTTTTTGAAAGTGTCACCCTCTCTCCATGTAGGATCAGGGGCCCCTCATATGGGGCCTGGAGGGGTCTGGGGTGGGGTCTGGTCTTCCCTTGCAGACTCTACACATCTGCAGGTAGCTACTGACAGTGTACTGAGCCCAGTGTCGACGCACCATTCCCTGCCTCCTTCACGGTCTCTCAGGCTCCCATCCCTGCAGCGGCTTGTCATCTGCACACGAAGAATACTGTAGTTTCTGAAAGGAAAGAGTAAGACTGGATGTTTTACTTTTTGATTACATTTTTATTTTGTGTGCACATGAGCGTACGTCGTGGTGGTGGTGGTGGGGGGGGGCGCTGTCAGAGGACAAATTGCCAGGGTGTATCTCCTTGTTCCATATGGCCCCCAGGATCAAACTCAGACTGTCAGACTCGATGGCAGCACCTTGACCTGATGAGCTGTTTAACTGGCCCAGGGCAGGGATTTTAAGGCACAGTTGTTATGGAAAGCACAGTGTAGGGACATGCCACAATGATGAGAGGTCAGGGCCTGGTGCGCTGCTCCTCACAGCTCCACAGGCTCGCTCAGCACGGATGCAGGTGAATGGAGCCTCAGTGAGGCACTGGGCTAGGAAACGGCTATCTGTGCTCTGTGTATTTAAAGGGGACCGGTGCCAACCTTATTCTCAGGGTAGAGGTGTCACAATGTGGCAAGAAGTCCTTGCTCCTAGGACCCAAACTGAAATGCTGAGCTAGAAGCAGAGTCACAGTGTCAGCAGCAACTGGTTAGGAAAAAGATGCGCACGTGTGGAACCTGTCTGAAGAGGAGAGCTGAACAAATGGCAGCACTAGCCCTTGGAACTGTGGGAAACCAGCGGCGTCCACGCTACTGTCCTTGCAGCTTTCCCGGGACTCCAGAGGTTGGGGCGCGAAGACGGTGTGCCTGTCTTCCTCTCAGCCACAGAGAAGAAACAACAAAGCCGTGGCAGCCCCCTTTTGATCTGCAGGCCACTTTCCACCATGTTGACCCACCTCTGTGTCTGGGAGCTCCTGGGAGCGGCTGTAGAACCAGCCTGCCCGGGACTCACCCACAGCTGTAGCCAATGGTGTGGTTGAGTCCCCACTGCCAGCATTCTGTGTCCCAGGATCTTCCTGGTGCTTGCCAAGTTCAAATGGAAGGCGAGGTCTGTACCTAGGCTTGGTTTAGAACTGGGAGGAGCAGGAAGGCAGGTCCCTCTGCTGCTGCCTGAGGCCTCTGCCACTGTCAGCCACAGGTATCCCCAGAACCCATGCCCACCCCATCTCCTGTACTGCACTTCTCTCCCATCCCTTGCTGTTTGTTCCAAGTCTCTGTGGCCTTCCCAGGATTCTCTGGGCCTCTCACATATCATTAGGATGGTTTTAAGCACCTGAATTTCTTTTTTGTTTGTTTTGTTTTTTGTTTTTCGAGACAGGGTTTCTCTGTAGCTCTGGCTGTCCTGGAACTCACTTTGTAGACCAGGCTGGCCTTGAACTCACAGAGATCCGCCTGCCTCTTCCTCCCGAGTGCTGGGATTAAAGGACTGTGCCACCACCACCCGGCTAAGCACCTGAATTTGGATGGAGATGCCTGAGATCTGCCTCTGCATGAGCTACTTCCTCAATTCGAATCTTTCCAGAGGTTCTGAAAACAGTAACTCTGTCATCTTGTTCATGCACATTTGCCATGCCCCAGAAGTACCTGCCACTCCTGGGCACTTGCCACATGGGAGTATCTGTCTTCCGTGTCCAGTGCCCTTCCTCTGACTGAGGGCTTGCTCATGACCCTGTGTCCTGCATTGGCTCGGCAGGCTGCCCCCCTAACTTCACCTTAAGCCTTACTTCAGGTATGAGGGCTCCCATAGAGCTCATGTGCCCTATAGCCCTTTCCCTGCCTCTTCTGGACTCACTGGGTACCCAGTGATGCCTACACTGCTTCTTGAGTTCCACCATGTCCTTCAGTTTCCCAGCTACCAGTCAGCTTCAGCGTCCATGTGTAGCTGTCAGAGCATTGCTACCTCTTCTCTGGGGTCTTGTTATACTGTCCATGTTGGTCTTGAACTCCTGGTCTCAAATGCTCCTCCTTCCTCAGCTCCCCAAGTGCCAAGCAGTGTGGGTGTGTCACACTGGGTTTGTGTGACTTTGAGATCAGCCTGATTCTTTTTCAGCAGCAGTGGAATTGGTTAGGAATAGAAGCAGACAGGACTGAGTTCTAAATCTCAGAATCCAAACACTTGGCCATCCCAGTTCACCCACTGGAAGGAGGTTGAACCTCTAGGGAGAACTGTGTTCTTGTTTTATCTTCAAGATAGTCTGGGACTAACCAGGACAGGGACAAGGACAGGGTTCTTAGGGAGAATCCAGGCCGATTCAAACCCCTTACCATCTGGGAGGGTTCCATCTCTGTGTGGGGAAATCCTGAGTCTTCTAAGCTTTCTCCAGTCTTCCAGATGGCCTTGTGCTGGCAGAGGTGCCATACTGTCTACCCATACACTAAGTTCTGGCTATATAGCTAAGAGGGCCTCAAAAATGTACATCATGCCTGGCATGGTGGCCCACACCTTCAATCCTAGCAGTCAGGAGGCAGAGGCAGGTAGATCTCTGTGAGTTCAAGGCCAGCCTGGTCTACATAGCAAGTTCCAGGACAGCAGGATCTATAGAGTGAGACCATGTCTCAAAACAACAACAAAAGAATGTATATCACAGGCATTGGAGAGATAAGGAAGAGGTTAAAGAACACTGGCTGGTTCCTAGCACCCACATGGCCACTCACAACCATCTGTAACTCCAGTTCAGTGGTCATCAGCCAGTCTGGCCTCCATGGCACCAGGCACACATGGGGTGCCTGGATATCTATGTATCTATATACACATTCAGACACACACACAGTGTGCAGCAGGGGGACTGAGCGTGTGACTAACACTAGGGCTGTCATGAACCTGCAGACCTTCCGTCACAGCTGCACTGTTTGCAAACAGTTGTGCTGGATAGTTTTATGCTAATTTAACACAAGCTGTAGTCATCTGAGAGGAGAGAACCTCGATTGAGAACATATCTCTATAAGATTATGCTGTAGGCAAACCTGTGGAGCGTTTTCTTAATTAGTGATTGATGAGGGAGGGCCCAGCCCATTGTTGGTAGGGCCATCCCTGGGCTGGTGGTCCTGGGTTCTTTAAGAAAGCAGGCTGAGCAAGCCAGGAAGAGCAAGTCAGTAAGCAGCACCCCTCCATGGCCTGTGCATCAGCTCCTGCTCCCAGGTTCTATCCTTTTGAGTTCCTGTCCTGGATTCCTTTAATGATGAACTCAGGGTTAGACTGTGTAAACCAAATAAACCCACAGCTGCTGTGTGTTTCATCACATCAGTAATAACCCTAAATAAGATAGAAACGGTACCAGGAGTAGAGTTTAAGAACAGATCTTATAGAATGAATCTATATATAGAGAGAGATGATGTAAAGAGAGAGAAGGGAGAGTTATTAGAATGGCTTACAGGCTATGGTCCAGCTAGTCAAACAATGGCTGTCTCCCAGTGGAAGGCCCAAGAATCCAAGCTATCCACAAAGCTGGATATCTCAGCTGGTCTTCAGTATACTCCAGAATCCCAAAGAAGTAGATTCTTTTTTTTTTTTTTTAAAGATTTATTTATTTGTTATGTATACAGTGTTCTGTCTGCATGTATCCCTGCCCGCCAGAGGGGGCACCAGCTCTCATTATAGATGGTTGTGAGCCACCATGTGGGTACTGGGAATTGAACTCAGGACCTCTGGCACAGCAACCACTGCACTTAACCCCTGAGCTATCTCTCCAGTCCCAAGAAGTAGATTCTAATGTCAGTGAAAGAGTGGACTTGCCAGTGAGAGCAAGCAGGCAAGCAGCCTAGATGCATGTTCTTTCCACCCATGGAGTATTAATTGGCCACAGAAAAGGAGTCTGCTAGGTGTGGTGGTACACACCTGTGATCCCGTTATTCAAGAGGCAGGGGCAGGAGGATCAGGAGTTCAAGGCGCTCTAAAGCTATAGAGTGAGTTTGCGCCTGACACCAGTATCTCAGAGGAGCAAACGAAAGGAAAGGGAAAGGAGGGGTTTTCTGGCCTCTGCTGCAGCACAGGTGGGCATTGGAGGTGTACCCCAGTCCCTGTGTTGTCTCCTAAGAAGGGGACATTTCCACGTGGATCAAACTGCACACTAACCCTCCAAATGTGAAGCCAGGTTACTAATAGTACCAGAAATCTTTAAAACTGAGACATTGGGGTGACATGCAGGGTGACTCATTGGTGGCTGACCTTTCAGCTACTTGACTCACACTGTACATTGGTAGAAGTTGAGGAGGGTGTGGTCTCCTGCTATGGCTGTCTGTGTTTTTCAGCTTTTATCCCAAATGACATGTGTTGTCTCTGGCACCCACCATGTGCTTTTGGGGGTCTACCTCCTAAGTTCCCAAATATTTGGGGTTCTGGAACCCTCCTGCCTCCAGCTGTCCCTAGCCCCATTGTCACCCTCCTAAGTTACTGCTTCCCTACTTTGATGTGCTAAGGCTGACTCAGTGCCCTGGTGTGCCAGGGGCTCCCATCCCTCTGTGCCAGAGCCCTGGGACAAGCCATCTGGGTGCTGCCAGTCACCCCTGTTGATACTCCACTCCCTGGAGAGGTTCATCAGGTGGCAACTCTCTGTAAAGGCTTACCCTCCCTCATTTGCTGTTTGCTCTGGCACATTGGGCCTCCGTTCCCAATCTGATCCGGTTTTTCAAGTTTAGGGCCCACCTGTGTTGTGTCCCCAGAGCTCTAGGTCCCCGGGGGTTGGGTGGATTCTGCCCTGGCTGAGGCTGGATAGAAAGCCTCTTCCTGTGGCTGGAGAGATTGCTCAGTGGTCAAGAGTCCATACTGCCGTTACAGAGGACTCAAGCTTGGTTCTGAGCACCATATCAGTAGCTCACAGCTGCCTGTAACTCCAGCTTCAGAGGATTTGATGACCTCTTCTGGTCTCCAAGAACACCTGCACTCGTGCACATACCCCCCACCATAATTAAAAATAATAAAAATCTTTTTTTTTAAAAAGAAAGAAAGCCTCCTCTTTACAGCACAGCACACCTGAGAGGATCTTTCTAGAAAGGGAGAGGAAGGGAGATCATAGATGCCACAATGAGTGCTCAGCCCCTGATCCTCTGTCCCTGCTGGCCTGCAGCCCTTCAGATGCAAGAAGTATGTAAGGGCCAATACACAAAACTTCTAGTAGCTTCTGGCAGAAATCAATACCCCTGGCCAGGGACTCCACCTCTGCAGTCGGTGCTCAGGGTGGCTAGATATGCTTCTTCTCCTGCATGCTGTGCTCATGGTACTGTAGGGGTTAAGTGCTGGCGGCTGTGCACGCTCAAGCTCCGCTGCACGTGGCTTCCTGCAGCTGCTTGTAAAATGCAGTTTAAAAATTCACCATGTGGGCTGATTTTGCACAGCACCAGCTTGCAGCTAGAACACACACACTCATGCACACACACGTGTACCCTCTTCTGTGCCTCTGCCTAGGTGGGCCCCTGCATACGTGCCCATTATATGTGGGGCTTGGGACAGGCTACCCAGCTAGGGCTCTGAGCTGAGGGTTCTAGTGGAACAGAGCACTCTGCTCTGTGTCTGAGTGTTGACACAGCTCAGATGGAGTGTAGCTGCTGCCCTGTTGGATCTGACACCCATCACCAGAACAAAGTCCTGTGAGAAACTTCACACACCCTTGGGTATCACTAATTCCCCTTTAAGGATCTGCTGTTTGATTACACTGCTTTCCAAGGTTCTTGAATTGGCGTGTGCTACTTTTGTGGGTAGGGGAAAGTTTTCTGTTTGGTCTTTTGTGGGTAGGGGAAAGTTTTCTGTTTGGTCTTGACATTAACTTGTAATTCTGGGTCTAAAGCATGTAGCCAGAGAAGAAAGCGGCAACCTAAAGGGAGATTTCTGGCTAAGTGCATAGTTTGGTTGCTACTGCCCCATTCCTCCTCTGTAGACCTCATGCCCTTTGGAGGAGTTGGTTGCATAGGCATTGTCCTCAGGAAGGCTGTGTGTAATCCAAAGCTGAGAGAGTAGAGCCAGTGCTGCCAAGGACTCAGGCGGGTTCCCTGCCAAGCCAGATTTCATGCCCATTGTGGTCGCCTGCTTTCCACTTGGGTATAATTATAGCCCATTCCCAGGTGTCTGCAACCTTGAGAGCCAGGAGATAGACCCAAGACCCTCTGAGTCATTGGAACGTGATCAAGCAAAGCCCAGAGTGCTTCCCTGGGTGCTTCCTTGTCTTGAGGCCAATGGGTTTCCATCCTACAGAGCTTACAGATGCAGAAAAGCACAGAGGACCCTGGGACTTGCCACTGGTGTACTTATATTTCTTGTTTGCACACTGGTGGCTTTGGGTTTCCCGTGAGCCCTGTTCTGAGCATGTGGGACACTGCCCTGATGACTCGCTGAGTAGTTGACATGCCTGTGTGTGTGTGCTGGTGGCAAGGCCTCTTCTCATGGGGACTGTGCCTGTGGCCTTGCACCTCTGTCTCCCCTGGCTTCACCATTTATCTCAGTGCTTCTCCTCAAACAGGGTTAAGGGACCAGGCTCCTTCACATTGAATTCTGTCCCCATGTGGTCCCTAGTCCCCTCTGGCATATCAGGTCCAGAGTGGGCTAGAAGTAGGACTTCCATCCTCTTTAGAGGGGTCTGGAAAACCTGAGGCTGCTTGCTCTGTCCCTCTGTGTGTAGGTTGTCACTGACTTTGTGACCACAGCTTCCTCTTGCCATAACACAGTTATGGCAGCCCTGTCATCTCTAGGGATGCAGTTTCTGGGGTGGTCATCATACCGTTGCCATGTAGGCTCCATCCAGGCCTGTGGTCATAGACACTTAGGGTGTGGTGGTGGGCAAATGCCTGTGCTGAAGTTTCTACCAGGTGACTCAGGTGATTTGTACAAAGCTCCAGGCAACTGTTGGGTTTGCCCTTTGACCACAAGGATGACCTGCAGGGAGGTGGTAAGCAAGCAGGGTGGGGCTGGTGTGGTAAATCATGGATCTGACTGCTGACCACCCTGCTGACTTGGAGAGTCCTTTTCTACTGACTGGGGCCAGTTGGCTGGTGTGGCCTTGCAAGCTATGCTAACTGGTGTAGGAAATCTGTCCAATGCCTGATCTTCAGTCAGTGTTCAGTGTCTCTGTGGTCATTGGAATTAAAACAACAGCTCGTGGGATTAAGAGGGTTCCCAAGAATCTGACCTCCTTGGGTCCCAGATGAACTCCCAGGGGAAAGCTGATGTGCTAGAGGAAGATACCCTCCAGCTATGGCCTCTGTTGTCAGAGGATTTCTTCCGGTTTCCAGCTGGCGATAGTGGGTGCCAGAAGAGGGACTCCTGGAGAGAAAAGTCCTGCCTCTGGAAGGACTCAGGGGTGCAGCTTAGTAGCACATACTCTAGCCTCCAGGCAAAAGCATAGGCTCTCCTCCTCTGTTTATGTCCATAGCACCTAGCCAGTGTCCCGGACTCCCCCAAAGGACTTACCAGGTAGTTGTCAATCAGGCAAGTGGAGCCAGACTGCTGGGTTTCTCTACACATGAGAAAATGGGAGAGTTTGCTGTATAGGTGAGATGGGCCTGTGGCAGAGAGGGCAGGCAGCCTTGTTGGTCTTGGTTAGGGGCATTGTGTACCTGACCCCATTACATGTCCCCTGTGGCCCTGAGCATGAGACTCTGAGCAGGACCTGGGGTCTCAGGCCCCTGAAAAAAGAACGGGGCTGGGAGCTCATGCTCAGCTGACAGCAGGAGGTGTATGATGGTCAAGTTTACAGGGCACCAAGACCCTGGGGCTACCTGCCTGACCTGGAGCTTCATCCATAGCTATGGAGTGGGAAACAGGTGCTGGGGTTTGATTCGATCATCGCTGGGCTTAAAAGAAAGTGTGCCTGGCCCTTGGTCTTCAAGGCTCCTCCTTCCTGTTGTATCCTTGTCAAAAGCAGGAGGTGGGTATGTGGCCGCTTAGTGATGACCCTGCAGACTGTTGGGGCTCAGCTCAGCCCAGCATTGGGCAAACCCAGACATTAGTCCAGCCTGGAGTGTGTGCCACAGGCAAGTGGGTATGAGCTAGGACGTCCAAGCTGGAAAAGTCCTGGATGGTGTTGACTGCTGAGCCGACAACCTCTGTTGTCTCAGTCTACCCTTCACAGGTAGGCCAAGGCACATCAATGTCCCTGGAGTGTTGATGTCCTGAGGAAATGCTTATGGAGTCATGGCCATGCCCAGTGCTCTGTGGCATGTGAACCTAGGCCTCCTGCTAAGCTGGACCACAGCAGCAGTCCACCTTCCTGTTCTGGGCCCACCAGCTCTGCTGACTCCAGAGTCACTGGCATGCTCTGCCAGGGCAAGTGGTTCTGAGACCATTTTGTCCTCCCAGGGCTAGCTCCAGATGCGGACCCAGGGCCCAGAATGACATTCAGCCTTTTACTTACTTTCTTTTCTCATGGGGACTGGCAGTGAGGCCTTGGGTCAGAGAGGGTGGTTTCCTGTGCCTTGCACAGGGAGGTGTGTCTGCCCTGGTGTAGGGCTCAGTCCATCATTGGCTGATTGGTGTGTGAATGAGTGTGAGGTCTGTGTAGGTGCCTATTTGTGCTGTACCCAGGTAAAAGCCTGTCTACACAGGTTCTTCTGTCCCATGTCTCTATCCTAACATATGCTTCAGGGTAGACATTTGAGCTCCCCAGAAGGATGCCAGGCACTCTAATTCAGATTCATTTAGACTTTTCTGTTCTTCTTCCCTCCCACCTGGCTTTGTTTCCTAGAAGCTCCTCTGTCTAGAGTCACAGAACTTCTGTGGTATCCAGTGTTTAGTCCTGGTGTAGGCTCAGTGATTGGAAACCCACTTTCTTTTCTCCAGGGGATGTCCTCTTCCAGATGGCTGAAGTCCACCGGCAGATCCAGAACCAGCTGGAGGAGATGGTGAGTGTGGCCTCTGGGACCTCCTCCTTGGGTTCAAGGAACATACATGTGTGAGCAGAGAAATCAGGTGTCAGCTGAAGAGGACTGGCTGTGTGCTTTATCCGTGTGTCCAGTGGGACTTCCATAACCATGTAGTCCGGGACAGGGACACAGGTCACACGGGTTACAGGAAGATGACTGGGTCTCAGGCCCCTGGGAAAAGAAAGGAAACCAGGGTCTCATGCTCAGTTGGCCACAAGGACCTGTAATGGGTCAGTAGAGTTGGCTCCATGGAAGAGTCACCTGTGCCTTGATGATAGCCCCAGCCAGGTCCCAGTTCTTGCTGCTAATGGGCGGCAAAGTCAAATTTTTCTCTAGACTCGGGTCCGGTTCCTTCAACCCTTGCTTGAATGATCCAGCAGAGGGAGGCTGGTGGAAATGGGATGTCAAGGCTTTGAAAAGCTTCTGTCTAGTGCTCACCTTTAGGAACCTCCTAGCTCCATGGGGCCTGTATGGCCCTGGAGGGTCCTCCTTCCATGGTACCTTGTACGGGCTGGCTCTGCTCCCTCCTGCACCATGCCTCGCACTGCCTGATGGTCTCTCTCCTCCCTGCGCCCAGCTGAAGTCTTTTCACAATGAGCTGCTCACACAGCTGGAACAGAAGGTCGAGCTGGACTCCAGGTATCTGAGTGTAAGTACACCCTGTGCCACCCCTGCTGGGCCACTGGTGCCAGGCTCTGCCTCTGCCTCACATCTGTCCCCTAGGCCTGAGTTTATTTCCCTCTGGACTCCCACCCTAGTGGCCTCGAGAAGAGCCCATTGCGTGAGGTGTTCATGTGCGGCGAGCGTCCTCTCAGCCACTTGTCACGTGGCTGATGACTTGGCTTGTGCGGTAGAACCCACACGAGGGCCTTGTCCATGCCTCACTGTCCTTGCCTGTTAGCCAAGGCTGCTGTAGTATTTACCACACGAGTTATGGCTTTGCACCTACTGTCAGAGCAGGGAAGGAGGACAGGCCGCTTCTCAGGTCTAATTTTGGTCTTGGAGACTGGGGATCTGCCAGAGGAAGACAAGGAGGAGGTCTGCAGCTGTGACCCCCTGCCTCACTCTGGCCAGCTGGAATCTGCTGTGGCTAGGGAGCGGGGACGACTGAGGAGGGAGCACCAAGCTGCCTGTGAGACTCACAGGCCTCCATGGTTGTATCATGGCTCCCCAGGCTGCACTGAAGAAATACCAAACAGAACAGAGGAGCAAAGGCGATGCCCTGGACAAGTGTCAGGCTGAACTGAAGAAACTACGCAAGAAGAGCCAAGGGAGCAAGAACCCTCAGAAGTACTCCGACAAGGAGCTGCAGGTAGGGCCGCGCGCGGCTGCCTGCACAGGAGCTGTTGTGACTTCATACCCCTTTCTTAGCAAGGAAAAGCCTCCCCATCTGCCCATGAGTTTACTATGTGTCTGTCAAGAGAGGGGGAAGCCCCCAGTTGTGACAGGGCAGAGCTGGGTTTCTGGAGTGACTTCCCAAGTCCTTGAGCTGGAGGGATGGTTAACGTAGCAAAGATGCCAGGAAGGTTCTCAGCTACCAAACGGAGGCTCAGGCTAAGCCCTCCCCTTATCCCTCTGGATTCTTGCCCAGGAGCCAGACCCCAGACTGCTATTGTAATCAATCTGCAATCGCCCATCCCAGGCTGGCCAGTCAAGGTCATCTGTGGCAGATGGCCCTGGAGGCTTCCAGGGGCCGGCTTCATTGCCATTTTCTCTACTGTTCCACCAACACGGCAGGTGCTGTGTGCTGATCAGGTTTAGGATATTGTGGTCAGACTAACACTTACGTCAGAACCACAGGCAGTGTCCTGACACTGAGCAGTCCAAGAAACCCCTCACCTACTCTTGCAGCCCTAAGTTGCACAGATAAAAAGGTGTACAACAGGACACCCAGTGTTTGTAGAGGAGGCACCGGAAAATACAGTCACAGGGCCTGGAGAGGACAAGGTGTGGCTCCAAGGCCTGGGGTCTTTTTTCTTTTTTTGAGCCAGGGTTTCTCTGTGTAGTTTTGGTGCCTGTCCTGGATCTCGCTCTGTAGACCAGGCTGGCCTCGAACTCACAGAGATCCTCCTGCCTCTGCCTCCCTAGTGCTGGGATTAAAGGCGTGCACTACCACTGCCCGGCCGGGGTCCCCACTTTTTATCTGTAGCATGAGACAGCACCCATCACCCAAGGCATGTGATGTTCCTCTTGTGCCCATGGTGCCTTTGACTTCCCTCCTGGGCCCAGGAGAGTGGGGAGGGCCGAGAACGCCAAGCTGTACTTCTTCCTTGATCATGGTGTCAGAGCAAGTCAGCAGCTCCAAGGCGGCCCAGGAGAGTTGTCTCTAAGCACATGTAGGCCTGAAGTGAGATTTCACAGGCCAGTGGGGGATCCTGCCATGAGTCCATCTGCCCCAAACGAGAGAGCAGGCCCGGACAGCGCTCTTCGTGTGCAGAGGTTGCAATAGCAGGAAGCTTAAGGCCCCTGCACCCCTGCCACTGCTGTCCCATGTACGCTCCTGCAGTGGCGTGCCTTCCCCACTTCAGGTACATTTTTCTGAGTCCAGGGTCTTTGTTTTGATCACCTACATGCATGTTTGTGTGTGTGAAGGTGCATGTATGTGCAGACACATACATATTGTGCATGTGTACGTAGAGGTCAGAGGACAACCTTAGGTCATTCTTTCTTAAGTTCTTTCTACCTTCTTTCTGAGAGTCTGGCTGACTTGGAACTAACCAAGTAGGTTAGGCTGACTGGCCAGCGAGCCCCAGGGATCCCCCGTCTTTGCTTCCCCAGTGCTGGAATTATAAGTGCAGACCGCCACACCTAGGTTTGTTTGTATTTTTTTTTATTTTTATGTGGATTCTGGGGACCATACTCAGGTCTTCATACTTGCAAGGCAAACACTTTAACAACTAGTATGGCTCCCAACCTACTTTAGTTTTTCAAGACATGGTTTCTCTGTGTAGCCCTGGCTGTTGTGGAACTCTTTTGTAGACCAGGCTGGCCTTGAACTCAGAAATCTGCCTGTCTCTGCCTCCTGAGTACTGGGATTAAATGCATGCGCCACCACTGCCTGCCTTATAAAAATACTTTAGTATTTTTAATGACCATCTGTGACCCAGGGCTGCCTCCAAGGACATGTACAGGCTGAGGCTGTCACCCAGGGGAGGCTGTGAGTCATCTGGAGTTGTTCTTGGACAGATTTCTCAGGTGAGCTGCAGGACTGAGGAACAAATACACATCACAGGGTCCACTGCTGTGCCTTCTGTCGTTCTTCTCTCAGAAGAGATGGCCAGCAGACCTCACCCTGCTGCCTGGGAGGGGATTAGACTCTTCAGGGCAGGAGTGGGCTACGCTGGAGGGATTTCCATGTGTGAGTACACAACCTGGAGGGAACCTTCCGGGCACTGGTTCAGCAGCCCGGTGATGGGGTCTGGCTCATCTTGTTTCCCCCCCCCCCCCCCCCCGTGACAGTCTTATTTAGACATTATACACTATGGAATACACTTAAAACCTACAATAACAGTGGGTTTTAGTATATTTGTAGAACTGCACAACCATTGCACCAATTGGCAGCAGTTTACCAACCTAAAAAGAACCCATATCCAGCAGCCTTCACCCCCATCTGCCCCTACCCCCACCCCATCATCTACCTACTCTCCCCACTCAGGAACACCTACCTGCTTTCTGTCCCTGTAGATCTCCATGTTCTAGACATCAGCTGTGACTGAGTCACACCGTGTGACTTTGAGTCTGGCTTCTTGCACAGAGCATGTTTTCAAGGTCTGTCCATGTTGAGCATGAATTTGTCATTCTCTCACCGCCACATCAGTGTTTTCCTATCCGTGGTTGAATGGCTTGCCTTTACAAGGATGGTCAGTCTCTTTTCTCCTCAGTCCCAGGCCTGTCCTTTATTAGCTGGCCCTGCGCTGTGGCAAGATCACCGAGAGTCGTCCCCTGTGAGTCCGTCTAAGACTGTGATGTGACTAGGGACCTAGCTGAGGCCAAAGCTGCAGGCTCCAGTTTCATCTTATTCACCTGTGGCTCAGTGGGCTCATCTCCCCCTTTTCACTTTGCTTTCCTTCTCTTTCTCTCAGGCCTGCCCCTTCCCCACCCCCCTTAATGTCAACCATCTTGAGAAAAGCCCTGACCCACTCACTCCAGTCTCTGCTGCTGGCCCTAGAACCAAGGGTAGAACTTGCTCCCCTTAGCTGCCTGTGGCTATAACTCTAGTCTTCTGTATGGCACTGGGAAGGCCTTTTCTCACAGACTGCTGCCCATTGTTTACTCCAGCCCTTCAGGGACTGCCCAGAACTTTCTGGGTTCCTGCTTCCCATGAGGCTGTAGTGGCCACCGCCTCAGTGGATCCTGATTTGACCTGACAGGCTGGTGTGGAAGAGGCTTGGATATCTTGCCCTGCTTCAGCACTTGTGGGCTTCATGGTTTGGAGCAAGGTGAGGCTTTTCGCCTCCTAACCCCTGAGTCACACCGTGTGTCTTTGTGTCTTGACTTTTTGCACTGAGCATGCTTTCAAGGTCTTCCATGGTTTTCCATTTTGTTGATCATAAGTTCATCACTCCTTTTCACACATATGAAGCATGGCTCCTGCTGCTGCCTGTGAGGATGCTGTAGGTACAGAGTGTTTGGCAGTAGAACTGAAGCTGCTGTGGTAGGTCATCCTGACTGTATGAAGGTATCTCAATAAAACACGAGTAACCCCAAATTCAGCCGCCTACCGCTCAGGCTCCCATGATTGAGTGTAACAGTTTAGCTCCGACAGGATGCGGGTGCTTGTGCCCCTCCAGTAGGTGTCCTTTAGGTCAGAGCAGATGCTGGTGCACTGGGAAAGGATAGTGATACTGTGGCCAGTGGTGCCTGCCCAACCTGAGTTGACTGAGACTGTGAGAGAGCATGGCACTGGGCTCCAGGTGATCAGAAGGCAGCCTCCGGGTGAGTGCTGCCCGGAGAGTCCTGTGCAAGCAAATGGAGGTGGCACAAGCAAGTGCCGTGATGGCACCCCAGGCTTGGGGAGGTCTCATGCCAACCTAGTTCTGGTTTTGATGGTCAGCCTTATCCAGGGCTCCCTTTGGCCTATCCCAGAGCGTGAGTGCATAGTTCTGACAGGTCCTTCTCTGCCCAAGCCCAGGGCTCTTACTCAGCTGCCTCTTTGCTCAAGAATTAACTCTTTGCCTTCCTTAAGGCCACAGGTGGCACTGAGCTGGCCTGTCCTCTCCTGGGCACAGGCTCCAGCTCCTCTCTGAAGCTCCCTATTGGTGAGGTAGAGCCATCTGTCCTGGCTTTTCCCTCTGAACATGGACAAGAAGGACCCTATTCCTCTATCACCCCCCCTGAACATGGACAAGAAGGGCCTTACTCTACTACCACCCTCCACCCCCAGTATAAATGTGCTGCTCTCTTCCTGGACCCTTCTCCTTCCCGCCTCTCCAAACATCCTCTTCCTTGCCTCTCTGTGGCAAACAGCACTTTGACCCTTAGCAAGCAAAATGTTTCATATCTGTATGTTCCTCTAGGGAAGATCCACGTCCTGTGTTTCTCTGGTCCCTCAGTGGATAGCCTATACTTACCCAGTTGTGTCAGGTTGGATCTACATGAGTTGTTGCTGTTGTTGGCAGGCTGTGTGTTGGGGGTAGGGTATTAGAGAGCGAACCTAGGGCCTTATGTATGCTAGGCAAGTGCTCTCTCTAAGCTATGTCTATCCATCTGTACATTTATATCTATAGACAGTTCTTTTGGGGGGCTTGCCTAAGTTGTCCAGGCTAACCTTAAACTCACTCTGCAACTCAGACAGGTCTTGAACTTGGATTCTTCTGCTTCATCCAGCTGTGTGCAGGCCTGTGATAACACCATCCCTGACTGTTTCCTGAGGTTAGCAAGGGAGCACCAGAGACAGTATTTCTGATGCCCAAGCAGACAGGCAGGGATGTTCTTGGAGTCTCTCTCCTGACACTTTTGAGGGTAGAGATTATTGGTGTATGGCTGCCCTGGTTCCTCTGAGCTGGGTGAAGGCACACTGGCTACCATATTAGAGTAGCTTGTCAGCCTTGCTACAACCAATCAGGCTATTCAAGAAGCCTTATCCCTTGTCAGGTCCTACAGGCTCCCAGAGCCTTTGCAGACTTGGCCAGGGATTCCATCTAACCTATGCATAGGGTGTGGCTGCCGGCAGCTAAGCAGGGACCTGGGGCCCTTCAGAATGGCAGCATCTTTCCCTTCAAGGGAAGGAAATGCTTGAGCATGTGAGCTGAGCTGAACCCCTCTCCTCTGCAAGGTCTAGACCCTCCACAGTGGCCCCATCCCTGCTCAGGCCCCATCACCAGGTTGGCCTCACAGGGGTTGTTGTGGATCTAAAGACTTTGGCAAGGTGTTGGTTACTAGAGAAAGATCCTTTGCTTCCCATAGTTTCCTATTTCTTAACTCCTTCCAAGCTGGCCTGCAGGTGGGTTAGTAGCTGAGTCCATAGCCCCTAGTCAGCTAGGGGCTCAGAGGTCTTCACTGGCTCTTGTAATGTTATGTCCACTAGCAACATTAGCAGAGGTGCCCACGTTCTGTTACTTGGGTGAGGACAGGATTATAGTCTTTTAGGGCTCCTAGAACTACTACTTAAGTTAACCAGGAAGGTGGGGACTTGACTGCCGATAGAGGGAATTGACCCCATGCCCTAGGATGACCTGAGTGTGTCTTAAGGGTGTAAGTATCATAGGAACAGAGGCCTTGACTCAGTGCCTCAGTTCACCTAGTTGCTCCAGCCTAGAGAGGGCTTCCCTGCTCCCTTGAGATGCCCTTTTGTATATCTGAGGTTTCTTCACTCTGTATGCCTCTCACTGGCTTGGCCAGAGCCAAGCAGGGTCAGACCATGGTAAGCCTAGGGTTCAGAAAGTCAAATGTGCCGGGCGTTGGTGGCGCACGCCTCTAATCCCAGCACTCGGGAGGCAGAGCCAGGCGGATCTCTGTGAGTTCGAGGCCAGCCTGGGCTACCAAGTGACCTCCAGGAAAGGCACAAAGCTACACAGAGAAACCCTGTCTCGAAAAAAACAAAAAAAAAAAAAAAAAAAAAAAAAAAAAAAGAAAGTCAAATGTAGGCCATTGTGGACATCTCCTATGAGGAGGACATCCTGGGACAGGCACAGAGGCCCAGCTTGGGATCCATGAGCCTCACCAAAGCCTGGGGCCAAACAACAGCCAATGTTGGAGAAGGAGGTGCATGTATTTGGCTACCATAGTCCCTGCAGCCCTGGTCTTGTCAAGTGTGTACATTGTTGGCCTTAGCTTGCTTGTTGAGTGTGGTCCCCTTCCCTGCCCCTGAGAAGTGAACAGTATATCTCAGGACCTGGTTCCACTGATCTACCAGCAGGGTCCCTAGTGTGGTTGGTCCCTGACAGTAGAACACTCCTCAGCCGCACGTGCAGGGGTTCTTAGAGTTCTTGGGAATAGGAACTCACTGAGTGAGCCTGAGGCGACTGAACATCAGGAAGCTGAGCCTCTGGAGCTCATGGTGACAGGCCTCAGCCTTCAGGAGTGCTGACCTGGCATACAGCCCCACCATGTGCTGACCTCTCTCATAGCCTCCCTTCTTCTGGGCTCTGGTGAGGCTGGACCACTTAGGACAGTGGCCAGACCTTTGCCCCAAGCTGGACCAAGGACAGGCTGCTTACCAGAGGGTGGTCACTGAATGCAAATGTTGTAGGAGACAGAACTGCCCAGGGCTAGGGAGATGTGAGGTTGCCAGCATGGGGAAGCGGGGACCCCAACAGCAGTGTCCAGGTTTGCAGGTGAGAGTTGCCTGGTTAAGAACTTCTCAGAACTGAGCTTGCATGTTGAGAGTGCCAGAGAAAACTAATTTTAATTATAGGTCAGATAATGGGAGCTTAGAAGCATTTGGGGCACTAACTGGGACGGGTAGTTTTACAAGAATAGGGGAAGTTCTGAGAGCCATCTCTCATGGCCTAAGGGTATTGCCCTGACGTGACCCTTCCCTCCAACACAGTCTGTCACCACAGGGTTGCTACCAGGCATCGAGAAGCACCTGCACACGTGAGGTAGGAAAAGGTGTTCCCCCCGGAGAACAGTGGACACGCCATTTATCCTGGGGTGTGGCCTCTGTCCCCAGCTCAGAAACTGAGGGATGTGGCCATCTCTTTGGGATTCTTGCCTTCCTGTCAAGGCAAGGGAGGGGGACCTGTGACTCAGCCCCCCTGAGGTGAGGGGGAGAGCAGCCCCAGAATATGAGAGGTGCCTGGCTCCCTTTTATCCAGCCCATATCCTCCCTCCCCTCCTCCAGGGATGAGGTGGATGTGAGTGGTCATGCTTGCTGGCCCAATAGCCTCAAAGCCTCTGGTAATTCTAATAGTCAGTCGCCCAACCAGCTGGTATCCCAGGGACTCCCAAGCAAAGAGACTGAGTGGATATGGTGGTGTCTCCCTTTCCACCATGTCACTCATGGGCAGCCCTTACCCCGCACCCTGGGCAGAGCTGGGTTTTTGTTTGGGCCTGGATTCCTTTTGGTTTTGTCCCATTTGACTCCTCCCCCAATCTCGCTCTTGTCAGAACAAGACAGGCACAAATGACAGCCTCTGAGAACGTGGCGCTGCCTTTGCTCTTCCTGCTCTGTGACTTGCCATCCCCTGCTTAACCGGCCCTCACCCCCAGAAGAGTGTGGGGAAAGGCTTAGGAGCCTGTGGGGCAGAGGGTCTGCCCGTGCGGTGTCCTTAGGTGTGTGCTAGGCTTCGGGGAGCAGTTTGTCTTTCCTCACACTTGTGCTCACTCTGAGGGAGAGGCAGCTGGGATACAGCTTTGTGCCGAAGCCCCAAAGACCATGTGAGAGCCCAGAGAAAAGCAGCTGGAAGTGGGTGGGCAGGCCCAACCCCACTCAAGAGCACCCTGAGATGGATCTGACCCTGTGGAAGGCCCTGGAAGGGCTCCTCTGCCTGACCCGCTGTCGGCCCAGGGTGCTGCTGGTAGAGAGCACACCAGGTTCCCTGTTCAGGCCAGCTGTCCTTGTTCCTCTCTGAGATGACATAAGAAGGTGATCAGGTGCAGACTAGCTGTGTAAAAAGAGGGAACCAGTCAATGTCCTAGGTGGGTGCCTGCCTTAGAGGGTGGGGAGGGAGTGTCCACAGCACCCTCACAGGGATCCCTGGGTCTGGGTGACTGGGTGTCTGTTCACCGTGACACGGGGGCTTGGCACCTCTGTGGATTTCACTTGTGTCCCTTGGTGGGGTTTGTCTGTTCTAGGGGCCTGAGAGAAGGGAACAACTCGTTCTATTTAAAGGGCTGTATAATTAACAAGGCAAAGATCAAATAACCATAGCTGAGGTCTTCACAGAGCATAATAGCAGAGGCTGGCCCACCTGCAGTGTGATGTGGTCCGGGCCATGTGCCCTCACTCCATCAGACAGCACGCAAGTTCTGCTCAGCTCTGGCTCCCAGAGACAACGAGGTGCAGGCCTGGCACCCAGCAGGGCCTCACACTGTAGCATCACACAGTCAGATGAGGAAGGCTGCCAGGTCCTGTCCTTATAAAGCTGTCCTGGGGACCACCCCATAACCACCCCACCTCTTGGTCCTCCCGGGGTCAGCCTTGGCTGGCCTGTACCACTTGGTCCCACTGACAGACAGTTTTGAAAGTTGAGTTTCTAACACATTAATTTTGCCATGGACTAAAATGCTCCCAAAAGGTAATGTGCTAGAAACCATTAGAATAGCTAGTCCTGCCATCTGCCAGTTGTGGGCAAGATAGCCCCAACCTTGTCTACCCACGGTCAACATCTGCTGGCTCCATGCACTGCCCTGGGTGCCAGGCCCTTCATACTGGGGAGGCTTTTCCTTGGCTTCTGGTCTCGTGACTTCAGACAACATGGAGTGTCAGGTGCTTGCTGTTCCCTCCTACCCAGCACAGCCCAGGGGCTCTGAGTTGTTTCCTTGGGAGTCATGGCCCCCAGTGGTAACAGTGGGACCAGACCTCATGAGCTCATTCATGAGCTGTAGGGGACCTTGGGCAGTCCAGAGGTTTGACAGTTGTGGGAAAGCCTCAGTGGTCATTGGGTAGGGTGAACCACAGCAGCTTCAGATTTTTCTAGAACATCCTTCCCCCCTCTGAGTCACTGGCTGGCTCTGGAGCAGAGGAGACACACTTTCCAGTCACTTCTGTCTTCTCAGATTACAGGGCTGTTCTGCTGGGGTGACTAAGTGGGAGCGTTTTTCTGTGGGTCTTAAATGCTTTCAGTTGGGCGTTTCTACAGTGCTGTCTCCATAGCACCCAGCTAAGCAAGGAGCTGTGAGGCAACGTGGGGCGGGTGGGGACAGTGGGAACCTGGCCGCTGTGGGGACAGGCTTAATGCCATTCTAAATGGCCCAGTGCCAAGTCATTGGTAGTGCAGGCTCGGGTTGTGTTCTGTGCTCTCCAGAAAGTGTGGGTGTTCCACCACTCTGGAATGCCCTGTCCACTCGACTGATGGAGGGGCTTGGAGACCTGAAGGCCAGCCACCACCTGTCCCTGTCCTCTGCCGTCTTCCTTGCAAGGGGACACTTCACTTGGCCCAGATTTCCAGGATCTTCCTGGCAAAATTGTGGTCTGTCTGTGAGGAGTCAGTGGCCTGGAAAAGGAGGTCAGGGAAGTCGGTGGTTATTCCTAGACAGAAGTGGCAGCCACGTGTCACTGGAGGCTTCACTGTGCTGCTGCCCGATGGATGCCTTAGGACCAAGGCTGGAGCTGATGATGTCAGCCCAGATGGGCGTGTGATCCAGGGCTCTTCCCTGCCTCCCAGCTGGGAATTCTTAACAGTCCCTGAAGTGTACTGCTCTGAGGCCATTTCTTCTCCCTTTCCTTGAACCACCCCTAGGTGCCCAGGCATGACCTGTGAGGTTACTTTTATTCCTAGGGGTACATAAGTAAGTGGAAATCTTAAAAATAAAACACCGTGCCCTCCTAACTCACAGGCTGCCAGGCCTGCTAATGAGGCCGGGCCCCATACCGGTACCCTGCACTCCAGGGAGCTGAAAGCTTGAGTAAAGGTAGTGTGCAGCCTACAAACCCAGAAACCAACTGCCAGTGGAGGGCTGGCTTCAGGCCTCAGTTTGGAAGGTGCTGTTCTCGGGGCAAGGAGACCCAGAGGGCCCTGTGGCCTGGTTTATACTGCTGTCCTAGGTGACAGTTCCAAGTGGAGCCTCTTTTCTGAAGTCCCCTAGATAATGAAACAATGCAGATTATCACTGGCACTCTGCTGCTGAGCCCTTCTGGCTACTGTTGTCCTTGAGAAGTCTCTGGAAGAGAACAGTGGCCCCAGGATCCACCCTAGCCTCAAGAATCTTGGACATTCCTGAGCTGGCCACCAAGCTGAGATGTGTGTCCGTGTGTGTCCATGTGTGTCCGTGTGTGTGTGTGTCCGTGTGTGTGTGTCCGTGTCCGTGTGTGTGTGTGTGTGTGTGTGTGTGTGTGTGTGTGTGTGCACGTCCATATCCCTGTGCCCAAGGTCTTAGAAATCAGGTCTTAGAAACTACTTACAGCCTAGTTGAGCCCTGAAGGCCAGAGTGCCCTAGTCCCAGACAGTTGCTGGCCTGGGATGGAATGAGTGAGACCCAGGAGGCCCATGCTGGTGTTGCCCTGTGTGATGACTGGCAGGTGCGCTCCTCCTCGACCCTGGAGTATGCCTGGTCTCATCTCACCAGTCTTTCCTAAAGCTCAGGAAGGAGCTCACACCCTGGCTGAGCCTCCTCCAAGCTCCCTCTGGGGGCACCAAGACTGAATGCCCCACCCCCTACTTCCCAGAGGACCCTGGAGTGCAGGGGAGGTTCAGGGAGCAGGAAGCCCTGGTAGGCGCGTGTTGCATAACCAGAGGAAAAGTACTTGGCGCTGTGGAGGAGAGAGAGGAGGATCAGAGAGAATTGGCCCCGCCATCACAACAGCGGAGCCCAGTCAGGCTGGAAAGTCTCTCTCACCTGGTATTCTGACTTCTCTCTTTACAAGAGAGTCCCACCTGGCAGACCTGTGGCTGGGCCCTGCTGCCCCTTGAGAGGACCACTCACGCTGGTCCTGCCAGGGGAGAGGGCTGGAGTTTAATGTGGGGCTGCAGGGGCAGAAGCCTCAAGATGTGTAGGATTAGTGACAAGGGTATGGCAAGCCTTGACCTTGGAGGGATATGTGCTGGCTGTAAGGCAGAGCTGTGCGTGCACTGGTAGCCACATGAGGACCAGCCCCCACCCAGCTGGGCTTCCCCCTCTTCTGTCCCTCCAGCTGAGCCCTGTGTGGGGAGAAGCTAAGGGAACAGCCTGCTCCAACCCCCTCTGTCGCCCACGGCTCAGCCGCCCACCCACGCTGAGTCAGAGCTCGGAGGTGCCTGTGAGTCAGCTGTGAGCACCCTGGCGGCTCAGGCCTGCCCCCTGCTGGAAGATGGCCACACTAGGAAGCACTTTTTTTTTTTTTTTTTTTGGTTTTTCAAGACAGGGTTTCTCTGTGTAGCTTTGCGCCTTTCCTGGAACTCACTTGGTAGCCCAGGCTGGCCTCGAACTCACAGAGATCCGCCTGGCTCTGCCTCCCGAGTGCTGGGATTAAAGGCGTGCGCCACCACCGCCCGGCTAGGAAGCACTTCTTAAACAGCGGCTCCTGGGCAGCAAGGCTGGCTGAGCACTCTGCTCCAGGCTGTGCGGTTCAGCCTTAGTGGGGTGGGTGCAGGATGTGCACTGGAGAGCTGTCTCGGGTGTTTCGTAACAGAAAATTCCAGCCTACACCTGTATGTGAATAGGCCTTTCTTGACATTGAGACGGTTTGATTATCACAGTAGGGTTTAGCTGTAGAACCAAGTTCCACACACTGCCACCAGGCCTTGGGGGCAAACCCCTGCAGTCACAGAGGGACCAGCAGAGAAGTTAGAGGCCTGGGCATACTCCTCCCAGAGACAAAGCCCTGGGCTGACCTGTCACCATTGTGCCTTCTCCATCTCAGGAAGAGCTCAAGGAAAGCTGGGCATGGTGGTGTGTGCTTCAGCCCACATGTGCCCCTGACCTGGGGTGCTGACACTGGCCATCACAGTCCTTCTCTCAAACTGTAGCTTCCCTGATTTTCTGCCTATGGCTGACTTTCTTCAGTGTGGCCCTTTGTCCAGTAGTTCCTTTTGGTGTGGATGGCTTCTATCTATTTTGAGGCTTTCTTTCAAATTGTGAACTACACATAATTGACACAAGTCACCGTTTTAACCATTAGGTGAACAGCTCAGCAGCAGGAGCAGTTTCTTTGGTTGGTTGGTTGAAGAATGATAAGGTCTCAGGTATCCTAGGTTAACCTTGGACTTTCTGTATAGCTCAGAAGACCTTCAGGAGTGTTGGGAACACTGGCATGCAGCAGCACTACACCTTTACACTGTACAGGGATGGAGCCCAAGCTTGTGCATGCAAGACAAGCACTCTGCCAGCTGAACTCCATCCCCCTTTTGTTTTATTTTTGTGGTGTTACGGGTGGAACCCAGGGCATCTCTTGTGCTCAAGTGCCTACCACTGAGCTACACTTTCAGTCCAGAACACCTGTCTTCATGGCATGTGTCAGCACGTCCATCCATCCCCAAAATCTCTTTATCTTTACAGTGTGAGACTGTCCCCGCTAAAGTCCACTGCTACACTTTACCTGATGCCATCTTCTCCCTTCTTGTCTCCATAAAATTGACTTCCCTGAGCTCTATGGATTCCCCAGTCCTCTGTCTTGGCACACTTAGAATGGGCAGTTTGGTCTGGAGGTTTGCACAGGTCTTGGCTTTTTGGCAAGAACCTACCTGGGTAGCTTATGTGTCCCCAGAATGCTCAAGAGAGGTTGGGAAGAGACAGCTATTGGTGGCCATAGACAGCCCTGTGACCTCAGGAGTCTCTAGATGGGGACGGAGGTGGGCAGTGCTCTCTGAGTTCTGTGGAATCACATTGACCACATATCTCTCTTGAGCCCAGAGTATCTGTGAGGACCAAGGGGTCTTACAAAGCCACCCAGATTGGACACCCAGGTGAAACCCAGGTAACCCAGGTGAAAAGGCAAGAGCTAGGTCATTTTTCACTTCCTGCTCTATGAGAGCCCTCACCCAGGCACACCGTATTCCAGTGACGGTGACCTGTATGTCTCTGATGAGGGGCCTCACGGCCCCAAAGAAGGTCTCTCCTCACCTAGGTATGGTATTCATGGAATAATCTAGGATGTGCTCCCCTGCCCCCTTCCCACCATTCCTGGGTGCCCATGGTCTCTCTCTAGCAACAGGCTTACCTGAGTCTCCTCTGTCACTGTCTCCATTCTGTATCTTTGCTCAAGCTGAGACTTGGAGGCAAGAGAAACTCTAGGTGACACGAGACTAAGAAGCTGCCGTGTGCTTTGTGGAGCCAGGACACGAGGGAGCGCTGCAGAAGCCCCTCCACTCTGCCATGCCTGCGCTGGGTGGAGCTGAAGCCTGGGTGGGGCTGACCTGCCACTGCTGCCTCACTTTCGCCTTCTCAGGAAAAGCCCAAGGACGGCTGGGATTGGTTGTAATCCCAGCATAAGAGGCGAGACAGAAGGATTACTCAAATTCAAGGCTACATGAAGATCCTGTCTCAAAAATACATTTGTAGCCGGGCAGTGGTGGCGCACGCCTTTAATCCCAGCACTCAGGAGTCAGAGACAGGTGGATCTCTGTGAGTTTGAGGCCAGCCTGATGTACAGAGTGAGATCCAGGACAGGCAAAAACTACACAGAGAAACCCTGTCTCGAAAAACCAAATTTTTTTTTTTTTTTTTTTTTTTTTTCTGGGGAATTTGTGTTGGGCTCAGTAGATAAAGCACTTGCCACAGAAGTGTAAGGACCATGGTTCTGATCCCTAGCACCCACATAAAGCCGGGTGAGAGTGGTAGCATATACCTGGGGCTCCAGCATTTGGGAGGTGGAGACAGGGTCCCCAGGGCAAGCTAAACTAGTAGAAATGGGGAGCTCCAGGTTCCGTGAGAGACTCTGCTTCAGTAAACAGAGTGATCAAGGAAGATACCAGTGTCAATCTTTGGCTCCATGTGATGCTTATGTATTCACAGTGTATGTTTATAAACCCAGAGATCCTCCACCTGGGTCCTCCACAGGAGACAAGATCCTGGGCAGCATGCAGGCATGCTGAAAGTGGCCTGCAGGGATGATTGGATATGTTGCCTAACTAAACCCTAGCAAGAGCTGCCTTCTGCTCACCAGCCTGTCTCTCTGCCCCCAGTACATCGATGCCATCAGCAACAAGCAAGGTGAGCTGGAGAACTACGTGTCTGATGGCTACAAGACAGCGCTCACTGAGGAGCGCAGGAGGTTCTGCTTCCTGGTGGAGAAGCAGTGTGCTGTGGCCAAGAATTCTGCTGCTTACCACTCCAAGGTAAGCTAACACCGTGGGCTGAAGGTCTGCCTGTCAGTGCAGCTGGCCCCTTTTGCAGGAGGGAACTAGCTGTGCACGGACCCAGACTATGTTCATGAGTGTCCGAGCTCCCAGAGAAGGCACTAACAGAGAAGTGTCCTTGTGCACCTCAGACTGGGGAACAGAGTTCTAGAGGAAGAACTGCCAGGTCAAAGGGCATGATATTTTGAAGACCAGCATTAGAAATTGCTGGATATTTTGGGAGACTGCAGCTGACTGCCTGCTGAGGAGAGCTCAGAGTGGGGTAGGTTTGGGGCCTTTCTAAAATCAAATCACCCCTAGCTTTTCTGCTGCAGCCAAGGTCTAGCTAGGCTGATGGCAGGCTTGAGAGGGAGTGGCCCACAGCCTCTGAAGTGTTAGCTTTTTGCCTTCACTTAATTCTCCTGATTACATGCTCATCTGAACACCTGGGTGACCCCTGGGCCAGTGGGTCTGCAAGCTGTGATACTGACGACTCCTAGCCTTAAGGCCAGACCATGTCACTAGACATCCAGACCTGTGTGGCTTAATGTCTACCAGCTGCCATAGTTTGGCTGTCCTACATGGAACTGGTCACTCTCATCCCACACCACACCTCCCATCTATGGTTCCTGCCTAGCCCCCAAGTCCCTGACACTTAGTCCCTCCCCTTTATTGCTCCAGGTGGCCTCTTCTGAGCCCAGACTGGTCACATGGGTGTCCTCAGAGTCCCTCCTTGTCCCAACTTTCTCATGTATTCAGCCATTCCTGGTTCCTCCATGACCACTGAGAAACCAACCTCTTTCCACTAATTTTAACGAGGACCCCTCTTAGACACCCCCATGTTCCCTCTCCCTGCTTACAGCCTGTTCCATCAGGACATACACACATACACACACACACACACACACACACACACACACACACATTTCCTGGGAGGTGCCACATTCCAAGACCTAGCCCAACCTTGCTGAACAAAGAAAGTTCTTGTAAGGAGCTGCCTCCTCCAGGATGGTCTGCCATGAGCTCCTGAATATATGGCCTGGGCTTGGGAGTCAGAGTTCAGAGGCCCAGGACATTCAAAGGGCTGACATAACCCCCAGGGGTAGGAAAGGCACAGATGTTAGACTCTTGCTGGAAACATGTTGGGGTGAATGGGACCCTGTCATTCACTACATCTGTAGGAGCTAAAGTGGGGTCAGATTGTGTCCCCTGGAACATTCAAGAACACTCAAAGACCTTAGATGTGATTAGGCAGCCCAGCCAACCACAGAGACCCTGGTCATGTCCTGGTGAGGGAAGGTGGTCTAGAAATTGTCACTATACACACTGACATGTGTCCTTCCCATACATGTACACACATGACCTACAACCTCTGCTCTAGTCCTCAGGGCCTTGGGCACCAAGAAAACAAAAGCCCAGAGGCTGCTTTCTATCTGGGCTGTTCCAGCTGGAAGCAGGTACCCAGCCGGGTCAGAATTGCACCTGTGTCCTAAGAGACATGCTGTCTGTGCCTCCTCCTCTTCTACTGTGCCCCTCAGTCCCCACTCTGAGAACTACTGGTAGTTTAACTAACTGGGCGCACTTGCCAGCACAGTGCTCTGAGGCTGGCAGAGGCATCTGCGCCCTCTAGTGGGAACCAGACTTTGTGTCGGGACTAGAAGAGGAGCTCCAACCTCCCTGGGGGGTTGGGGGGGGCAGCTGGCTGTACTGCGTGCAGGCACCGAACACAGGTCTTGATGCTGTTCTGCAAGTGTGGCCCTCTCAGGACGTCAGGATCTGACCCTCTGCAGCACTGCAGCCCTGGAAGCCCACTTGCCGTAATGGCTCGCGGGGGCGAGGCTGCCTCACCTGTACCCAGGTGCCAGGCAGAGCTGTACTGCCCATTCAGACCTTTGAGTTTCTTCAAATAGACCCAAGGCCCTAGAGCAGAATCATGTCATGTCTGTGCCCCCTCATCCTCTGCACATCCTGTATGCTCACGGGGTTGGCCTTCATGTGCCCCAGAGACAAGACAAGCTCTTGACCCCTAGAGGTGGGTAGGAGTGGCGAGCCTGTCTCCAGACAGGGGCCACCTTTGCACATCTCCAGCTCATGGCTTGACCATGACTGGGCGGCTCTGTCCTGTCTCCAGTTTTAACCTCCTCCCTATCTGCCAGATGGCTCTTTCCTCAATGCTGTGTAGTTTTGCCCACAAAGGAGCTGCCTATCCCGGGACTGGCTGTAGAAGCCATCCACTTTGTTTCCTTCAGGCCCCTGAGGAAGCACTTGCCAGAACAGGGCCTTCTTTGGTCTGATCTCATGCCTGGTGTTCTCTCGGTGGCCTAGCACATGAGTGCACACCAGGCCCTTTAGCAAGTATCCCCTTTGGAGATGCAAGGCCTCACAGGTGGCTGTCGAGTTTTGAGGAACCACTGATGAAGAGCAGCAGTGGGGCCAGGCCAGGCCACATGTAAGCAGGATGATGGTGCTCAGGGAGACAGTCCTGGCTGTGCCCGCTGCAGGAACTCATGCTGCTGCTGACTCCCGTCCTGTCCTGTGTC
>CABHPH010118355.1:0-15219 GCA_902168325.1 Peromyscus nudipes
AGCATACACACTGAACATGGCTGTTTCATTAACATTTTAGGCAATGGGCTTTCTGGCTCAAGACTCACAGTTTGCTGGAGGTGGGTCCAAGGCATCAAGCAATTAGGTAAGTAATGACAGACTGTCTTTCAGTTTTCTGCTTGCCTTATTCAATGTCAAGCAAATAACTGACATTGAATAATTTTAAAAAATAATTAAAAAAATTTAAATTCAAAAAATTGAAGTTTGAAAAAATAATAGTGTAAAAATCATGGTGTACATTTGTATTTGGTTAAAAAACAACAACTGTAATACTCATGTTACTTATTCTAAGAAAATTATAATGCAAAAAAAATTTTAGGACAGCTTTCTTATTTTTTTTTAAAGATGCATTTATTTATGTATTTGAGTGCTCTGTCTGCATGTACATCTGCATGCCAGAAGAGGGCAACGGATCCCATTATAGATGGTTGTGAGCTGCCACGTGGGTCCTGGGAACTGAACCCAGGTCCTCTGGAAGAGCAGCTAGTGCTCTTAACCTCTGAGCCATTTCTCCAGCCCCTTAGGACAGTTTTCTAAACATATTCCCCAAATAATATTTTTAGAGTTCCATCATGGTAAATGTACATATAATTTAGTATTTAATTATATATCTCGAGACATTAAGTACCTTCACTGATTGTACAGCCATCATCATTTTCACAAGTTTTCATCATTTAAATAGAAGCCCTAGTCCCTAAACCTGCCAATCTTGATTTTTATTGTCTGTCTCTAGAAATAATGTGCTGTTATTTTGGGTGTGGTCTTCTGTGCATAGCTGTTTTCAAGCTACCTATGTAGCCAAGGCTGGCCTTGGACTCAGTGCTGGAATGAAAGGTATGTGCTGCCACACTCAGGGTTTTGCTTACTTTACAACACTTATTTGGTTTTTTTTTTGGGGGGGGGGGATGGTTGAGACAGGGCCCCAAAGCTTGCCTGGAACTTGCAATATAGCCCAGGTTGTTTTTGAATTTACAATCCTCTCATCTCAGGCTCCCATATGCTGGTATTATAAGGAATCTGCTAGCAAGCTTGGATCTTTAAACATTTTAAAAAGGTACACTTATATATTTGTTACACATACATGCGCGCACACACACACACACACACACACACACACACACACACACACACACATACACGAAGCATCTAAGCATATGTATACCTGGATAACTCAAGTAAAAATTCAAGAAAAGCTGGACGTATGGTGCACACCTTTAATCTAAGCACCTTGCAAGCAGAGGTGGGTGGATCTCTGTGAGTTCAAGGCCAGCCCAGTCTACATATCAAGTTCCAGGACAGCCAGAGCTAACACAGAGAGATTGTGTGTGTGTGTGTGTATGTACATATATATATGAGAGACAGAGAGAGCGAGAGAGAAGGGGAGAGAGAGAGAGAGAGAGAGAAAGAATACAAGAAAAAGTAGTTTTGAGAAAGGAGAGGAACAAAATGGCCAAAGAAGGCAGAAGGCTGACTAATCATGGTTTAACTTTTAAGAATGTAAGTCATGCAATCTGCTGAGGAATAGTTTATCTTTTGCTAAAGGAATTCATAGACTGTCGATTACAAAGATACTGTAACTGTGCACAGGGGTACGATGGGAAAGCTAGCCCTGAGAGCCAGTGAGGCTGGCTTAGTGTCCCCTTTGGTACTCACGTCTAGGTACTGCCTTACTATGCTCCTCTTCACATCCTCCGTTAGTTTGGAATTAGCCATGTCACTTCGCAGGAAGTCCAGTGTTTGTTTGGGGTGAAAATGAACCCCTGTTTTTCGGTTAATGGCTTTATCATATACTTTTGCAGATTCAGATGGAGAATATTTCTGAATTTTACTGTTTTGGAAATACAAAACCAGAATTTTTAAAAAGTTCAGGCACATATTTAAACTGATTCTAGTTCTTCCTTACTTTGTAATAACTAAATTTTAAATAATACATATTTCAACTAATGAAAAGAGAAAAGAAAAAGCAAGTATTAACAATGTTCTTTTGTTTTCATCAATCTCTATATTGACAGGGATGGAAAAGAGATACCTGGCTCAGGAAGCAACAGACCTGGAGAAACCCAATTACAAGTAGAAGACATCATTTTAATGAAATTAGTTTCTTGTGTCTAATTTATGGACTGTGACTATGGTAACAGGGCAGCTTTTTTACAATCGATCCTATCTAACTGATTTGCTGGTTAACTTTTAGCTCTTTTCTGTGAAAAGACATTAAGATTATCTGTGTGAGTTTGTGGTACATGTGTTCACCTCAGCACGCGTGGGTCAGAGGACAGTTTGCAGCTGTCAGTTCTCTCCTTTCACAGTGTGCACAGTTCCTGGGGACTGGGCGTGGCTTGCCAGGCTTGGCTGCAAGCACCCTATGCACTGAGTCATCTCAGTGGTCTTCTGTTCTACATTTATTTATCTGTTATTATCTTGTGGATGTGTGTGCACACGTGTGCCACAGTGCACACGTGGATGTCAGAGGGAATCTTATAGGAGTCAGTTCTTCCTTTCCATCATTGGTTCTGGGGATGATCTCACATTGTCAGGCTCAGAGGCAAGTACCTCTTCATCCACTGAGCTATCTCAGCAACCCCTGATTTGGACTTTTTGTTTATTCGCTGTCCAAATGGTGGCCAGAAACACTGCTTATAAACTAGTTTCAGATGATTAGTAACTGTTTGAAACTCTTTCCAAGTCCATATCAAGACTTTACGCTATTTTAAATTATTCTAAATTAGTCACTGACATCTCACATAGTATTTCTCTTAACAATCTAAACTTCTAGGGCTGGCAGCAGAGCTCGGGGACACGGTGCACACATAGCAAACACAAGGCTCTGACTTCATCTCCAGTACTAGATCACGCAGTGGCTGGATCTGTAGCACCTCCTGAAAACAGTGGAAGCTCTGGCTACACTGTGCAACCTCTCCTGTGGCAACAGCTGACAAATGAGTAATCTCTCTTTGTCCCTTATTGGAGTTAGGGATAGAACCCAGGGCTTTACACATGCTAACCACATGCTTGAACACGGAGCTATGGTTACCAGTTACAGAAATGTTCATTCAGCACTAAATGCCCCTCTACATAAAATACACTGTGCTGGGGGGTTTGGTGTCAACTTGACCTAAGCTAGAGTCACTGGAGAGAAGGAGAGACTCTCAACTGAGAAAATATCTTTATAATATCTGGCCGAAGACAAGCCTGTTAGGCGTTTTCTTAATTAGTGATCAGTCGGGGAGGGCCCAGCCCATAGCAGGTGGTACCATCCCTGGGATGATAGTTCTGGGTTAAGAAAACAGGCTGAGAAAGCCAGAGCAAGTACTCCTCCATGGCCTCTGCATCAGCTCCTGCCTCCAGCAATGAACAGCGGTGTGGAAGTGTGAGCCAAACAGACCCTGTCCTCCCCAGGTTGCTTTGGTCATGGAGTTTCATCCCAGCAAGAGCAACCTTTGCAAGACATATGTTCTTCCACTCGACTACTAACATTAACATTTGACTTGGTGATCTAAAAAAGATTTTTAAAATTTATATGTGTGTGTGTGTGTGTGTGTGTGTGTGTAGTGTCTGCTGAGACTAGAAAGAACTGCCAGATCTCCAGGGGCTGGAGATACTTGTGGGTGCTGGGAACTGAACTGAAGTTGAGCCTTCTGTAAGAGGAGTAAGTGTTCTTAACCCCTGGGCCATCTTTCCAGCCCCCACTTGGGGCTTTTTTTTTTTTTTAAATCCAAGATGAAAATTAGATTAAAAAAAATGCTGAAAATTCCACCAATGGTTTCAGAAAGTACTTCATCCTTACTTTAGAAAGTCTATTTGGGGTCTTAATAAGAGTTCTGTGTAGTTAGTCTATATTTACTCTTATTGTATAGGATTTTACAACCCTAAATTTGTGATATATTTTAAAACTAGACTGAGTATCTAACAAGGCATTTTTATGGAAATCAATGAAGAAAGTCCTTTAAGTCTGGAATATATTGAGTGAAGAAGTATGTTTTCCCTTCTTTCAGTATTGTAAAAAACTCCCAAATAATGGTTTACAACAGAGGAATAATACACAGCAATAAAATGAACCAAATCTGAACCCTGTCCCCAACCTGTGGATTTTTAAATGGAGCACATCTTAATTACTCTGAACAAAGTATGTTTGTTTTCTTACTGCTTAAATAAACTTACCTATCAGAAAATCCACAGAGATTCTTTAAATGTTGTTTTAACATAAGGAGTAATAAAATACCCTGGGAAACATTTGCGAATTCAATTAAAGGAGCTGAATTTTCCGGCAAACATTTCATCACTGAGTTTACATCATCTTCAGAGTCAGAGTCTGAATCCGAATCTACCCGCTTCCGAGATTTCCGAGGCCTGGAAACTTCCTCTTCACTCTCACTGGACTCATTCTCCTTAGTAGGGGATGCTTTTCTTTCTTTCCTTTTGTCCTTTACCATAGACTGAAAGAAAGAGGAAATTGTTCTGTTTGAAAAACCAATAAAAACAAAATGCCACTAACAAATGTAAGTATCCTCTATCCAACAGCTGTAAAAAGCTTCCTTCAATTAATAGTTGATAAGCTCATTGACTTTTTATTAGCAACTAAGCCTTTTAAGAGAAGTTAGTCCCTAGACTAAATTATATACAACACCCACGCTATCTCCCCGATCCAAACAGCCCCTCTACAAATACTTAAAGAGAAATGCCATTCTCATAAGAACAGCATATGATGGCTTAATTATAAAAATATTAATTTGGCACATATGCAAGCCACTGCAGAATAAGAGCAATGCTTATAATTTAAGTAAGACTATGGTGGGCTTAAACACCCCAAGATCCCATCTAACTACCCCCTCTCAGGAGTTTTTAGCAAGATACTATGCAACTTTTCTTGCATTAGTAAACCCTGCTTCTTTTTACTTTCTGAAAACTTTCTTTGAAAGAGCTAATTTATGGTGGTGGGAGTCACTCTGAGAGAACCAAATTTCAAAAGCAATTATTCAAAATTTAACTGTTGAGAAATAACAGGAGGCACATTTCTAAGTACATCCTTAAAAGTAAAATAAAATTAACAGAGCATGATAGCTGAAATTGTTCCCTTTAAAAACTGGTGCAGGGCCCTCGAGGCTTCAGATGCTGTAGCTGTAGTAAGCTCAGGTGAACCAGTGCTGCTGCTCTGTGGTCCACAAGAGATCAGGTACTCCTGTAATTTCCTTAGGTTTCTAAGATTGTTTCTCTGAGTTATCAGTTTCATTAGGCTGAGTTTTGAGTACTACAATTTTGTAAAATGAGATCTAATTGGATTAGCAAGCATACAAAAATATTTCATTCAAGTTTTAAAGAATGTATCCTGCCTAGTGCTACATCAGGTACTTTTAGAATTTTATATTTCTACTTATGAGTTGTGACAGAAAAGACAAACTTAGTGCATGCCAACTCCATTAAGATGCTTCAGTGGAAAGATAAGGACGTCAGTGGTGTAAGCTCCACACCAGACACATATCCAACCATATCCATGTATACTCACACCAGTATTATGATCTAGTACAGCACCACAATATTAGCAGAATAGCCATGGCCTCTAATGAGGCTCAAGTGGATACATGAATAAAAGAAAACACTTCGTCACTCCTTAAAGTGGGAGGGAAATCTATTAATGGAAGAGTCCACATGTGTGAAAGTATACATAAACTATCTGTAAATGGATGGTTTTAGATCTGAGTAGAAATGAATAGCAACCTGCCTCTCCAAGTTAAAGTACTGCCCAGATTTCAGTAAGTTCATTTAGAAAGGTTTTTATATGCCTGTAGAAAGAATAATGAGAAACAAAATAATGAAAATAGTATGTTTGCACTTAGGCAGATGCATTTAAAAATAGCAATATGCTGGTATATGGAGCATGCCTTTATTCCCAGCACAGGTAGATACAGGCAGGTGGATCTCTGAGTTCAAGGCCAGACTAGTCTACAGAGTGAGTTCCAGGACAGTCAGGGCTATACAGAGAAACCCTGTCTCGAAAAACCAGGAGCCAAGCAAAAAGAACAGCAATATGTGTAACTTACCTCCTTGAATGACTGCAATAGGTTACTACCGGAAACTGAGAGCGTAATGTCTATGTGATGCATTATAAACAATGGCTCTTCCTGAGTCTGGTATGGAAAACAGGCTAGATTGTCTGCTATGTACAAGAGCATAGTCACTTCTGTTTTCTGCAAATTTCAAAAGAAGGTACACATGTTTAGTGGTAAGCCAGAAACCCACCCAAACAGCTTTTAGAAAATCATCACCAGGCACTTTCACAGTTAGTACTGGAGAGAGTTAAAGACAAAGGAGCGAGTGGGGAAAAAACAAGCAAAAAGGTAGAAAGTAGATGAAATATAAGGGTGAGACTAGCAGAAACAGAATTTACAAAAGTTATCTTACAGCCACTTTAGGAGATTTTATAATGACGTATATCATGCTACCTCAGGAAGGAAGAGGTGAAGTTTCTAGTCAGGTTAAGTAAAAGTCCTTTTTCGTTAGAAGAGATTATGTGAGATCTTTATGACAGATCAACACTGTATCAGAAAGCATACATATGAAAACATAGTAATTAGTCATGATCTTCTCAAAGTTTAACATGTATGGAGAACAGTTACACACAGTTACTATTCAGTATCCAAAAAAGTATATGTAATACACTACTAATATCTGGATTTACCCACCCCGAACACACACTAATTAAAACACTTTTCAGGGCAGGCCTGGTGGCAAACATCTTGAATCCCAGCACTGTGAGGCAGAGGCAGGAGGACCTCTGTGACTTTGAAGCCAGCCTGGTCTACATAGTGAATTCCAGGACAGCCAGAACTATTAGTGAGACCCTGTCTCAAAAAAAATAAAAACAAGCCGGGCGTTGGTGGCGCACGCCTTTAATCCCAGCACTCGGGAGGCAGAGCCGGGCGGATCTCTGTGAGTTCGAGGCCAGCCTGGGCTACCAAGTGAGCTCCAGGAAAAGGCGCAAAGCTACACAGAGAAACCCTGTCTTGAAAAACCAAAACAAACAAACAAACAAACAAACAAACAAAAAAACAAACAAACCCAAAATACTATGAAATACACAAAATGCAAGAGAAATTATGGCTGATGGTGGCTGTTGGCTTTAAAAAGAAGAACCTTAAACAGAAACACAGGCTGGGAAACATTAGAAGGTGACTGCAATGCTAGCACTAGGGAGGCCGAGGCAGGAGGATCACTTGAGTTAAGGGCTTAAGACCAGCCTAGGCAACACAGCGAGATGCCATGTCCTAAATAAATAAATAGGAAGACACATTCATACTTACATTTATTTTTGAGAATTTACAGACAAACTATCATAAAACTAGAAACCAAGGCAATTATTTATAGATCTTCACTAGGTTTACCCCCTTTCTAAATTTTAACACAGAAAGCATTAACTTTCTCCTTTCTCTTCTAAAAATCACCATCATTATCATTTGGGCATGCGTGATGTGTGAGGGACCATGTGGAGGCTAGGTGACAACCATGTGACACTGGTTCTCTCTTTCTGCCTGCTGAGCCACGGGGCAGCTGGCCCCTTTTGCTCTTTTCTTTTTTAGATTTCTTTTATTTTAGGCCAATAGGTATTTTACCTGCATGAATGTATGTGTATATTGTGTGTGCCTGGCTCATTTGACCCCCTGGAATTGGACTTAAGGATGACTGTGAACACCATATGGGTGCTGGGAACTGAGTCTGGGTCCTGTGCAAGAAGTACAAGGGCTCTTAACCACTGAGACATCTCTCCAGTCCCCTTTCCTCTTTCCTTTGGATATTGGCCAAAAACTTAAGCATGCGTGTCCAGATTCTCTGGGCTAGCCAGATGTGGTAGCACACACCTTTATTCCCAGAACTCCAAGAGGCAGAAGAAAAGTTCATAGTGGGTTCCAGGACAGCCAGGGTTACATGGTGAGACCCTGTCTCAAAACACCAAAAGATTCTCGGAGCTTCCATCTGCCCAGTACAGCTGCAAAGCTGCTTGTAGACCTCACTGTTGAGCCTCCCTGCTGTCTTGACCTAACTCGAAGGCTCTCTCTGCTCTTCCCCATCCACTTCTTTCTAGCAGCTGCCAAGACAGACAGCTTACGTGCCCTGTTATTTTCTTCTCAAATCCGAATGAAGTGGTTACTGAATTTAAAAAACCAAACTAAAACTAATAATCAAAAGTACGTTATTTCCTCCTGTCTACTTTCTCTGCATCCAAATAACAAAACATATAATAGAAGAAATAATAAAAAGCTCAGAAGGCAGATGTAATAAATTTACTATTAACATTTATAAGACAATCTATTTTTTAAAAGTGAATTGTTTCATTTTTGTTTCTCTTTTAAAAGATTTATTTATTTTTATGTATGAGACTGTTTTGCCTGCTTGTATGTATGTTCCTTATGTGTATGCCCAGTACTCAGAAAGCAGATGAGGGTGTCAAATTCCCTGGAATTGGAGTTATGGGTGGTTGTGAGCAGCCACATGGGTGCCGGGCACTGAACCCAGGTCCTCTGTGAGAGTATCAAGTGATCCTAACCTGAGCCATCTTTCCAGATCTTTAATCTATTCTTTAAAGTTGTATACCACTATCAAAATGTCACAGTGAGGAAACGCAGAACATAGAACTCTACTCCACCTATCAATACTCATCTTCTCTCTCTTTGATTGGCCTAAAACAGCTGTGGACCAGGCTAGCCTTGAACTTATGGTGAAGACCTTGATCCTGCCTCTGAAGGCTGGGATTACAGGCATGAGCTACTATACCTGGCTTACCTATCAGTTTTAACAATAGAATTCATATATATTCATATATATTCATCATATATATACAAATATATATACATATATATATATATATATATATATATAATTTTCCCCCCCTTTTTGCTAGAAGCGAAAATGTTCAGAACTGGGAAATCAAAATCCTAATTGTTCCTTCTTCTAAAAATCAAACTCCTTTAAATCAACCCAGATTCTTCTTTCTTTGTGTGCCTTTAGCAACAATCACATTGTTGTCTCAGGTTCTCAGGACAAAAATATTCTAGTTATTCACTATCTCTCCTCACATACTCCTAATTTATTCCTTTCTTATAATGTTTCTTCTTTGTTTTCCTGCTACCAATTCTTTCATTCACTACTGTAGCCACAACAGATCACTTTCTTATGACCTGTGTTGTGAATACAACAGTGAAACATCTGTGTTCCTAAAATGCTCTCTGCACTTGCTGGCCATCATTTTGTTTAAACCCTTCTATAGTCCTCCAATGCTTACAGATGCTTCTGTGGTCTATGTACTGTGCTTAGGAAACCTTTGCTTCAGACAGACGGCAATCTACCCACTCTCTCCAATCCTCCTCTACTGTGTAGTCCATTTAATGCATCTACTCTTTAGGCCTTTAGTGACTTGCTCCTTTTCTGACATCCTGTGTTGGAGACAGTCAAGAGAAAGTTTTAAAGTCCTATTATCACAATAATAGAACATCTGGTCAATTAACAGATTATGTATTGACATCACACAGGAATGAACCCCAACAGAGATAAAGAATGAAGAAATAGCAACAGAAACCACATTCAGTATATGCTAACCACAACCACTATTTATTTCCCTTATTTGTATTTTAGCCTCTTAATGGAAATAAACCCTTTGAATGTCATACCACTAGAGCATACCATTCTCAGTCTTAGCAGTGTCCCACACCATAAAAGCTGAAAACTAATGACCATATAATGGTGAGGATGGTGGGGAAAATGTCATGCATTCTGAAACACAGAATCGGGACATGTATTTGCTGTGTCACATATAAAAAATTTTCATGTAGTATTTTAAAAAGAACAGATCTAGTAAGGTATATATGCTCTGGTAAGTGTAATTCTGATTTACTACAAAAACTCTATGCCAAGTGATTAAAATAAGAAAAATGTTTATATTGCTAATTTACCAGCTGCCCTACAGATAGCCTGGTCTACGTGCTCTATGTGGGCAAGCAGGTGTTACAGCTGTCCTTACTATTCTACCTGGTAATGTCTTATACAATGGTGAGAACCATAATAGGTACTAAAGAAGTATTTGTAAAATGAATGAATAAATTAAAAAAGATAAACCTAGAGAACAGGATTTTCTGCATTCTTGGCTAGTGGTCCTGGGCAATGTGTATCAACTGGCAATTACATAAAAGTGTAATTTGAAGAAAATCAACACGAAAAACTCAGCACTAAAAATCTGTGTTATGATGGCACACGCCTTCAACTCCAGCACTTGGGATGCAGAAGCAGGCAGATCTCTGGGTTCGAGGCCAGCCTGGTCTACAGAGCGAGTTCCAGGACGGGCAGGATTACACAGAGAAACCCTGTCTTGAAAAATAAAAAACAAAAACAAACACACAAATAGAAAAAAAACCCCTGTATTATTTCCCAACAATATTTGAGTACTATGGAACGACAGAAATAATCTTATGTATGTAGGTATGCATGCATGTATTCACGGAATCTATCCCATAATGACAGTTTAAATGATGCAGCTGACTTTTATACAGACTGTTACTCGCTGGTGAGTCCACTTGAGGGAGAGGGAAGCTCATCACCTAGCCTGATGACTTGAGTGCAGTTCCTCGGATGCACATGGTGGAAGGAGGCAAGGGACTCTTACAGCCTGGCCTCTGATCTCCACACCCACTGTGGCAACCCCTCCCCCCATACCCAAATATAAAATAGTGAAGTGTACAAAATTAAGGAAAAAAACCCTGATAAAATTTCCAAGATATTCAATATAGAGATACAATCATATTTTATTCCTCAATACAGTTTTTCTCATGTAAAATGCCCCTTTTCATTGTGACCATGAACTTTGTAAGTAACTAAGTAAAAGTTAAGGAAACACAACATAGTCAATGACATTTACCAAAATGGTAATATTGAAAAGTCATGCCTCTTTTAGGCACACAGTCTCTAGAACATTTGTTTTTTGACGATAAGAAAATTTATGCTTACTGCTGTGTCATCAAAGAGGTTGAGTAAGGAAATAAGAAAGGCGCGTCTGTGCTGGCGGTTTCCACGGATCATGGAGTAGAGGTGTGAACATAAAGCACTCGAGGACTCATCTTGTCTGAAACCCCTGACAGGATCTTTTAGGCACGTGTTGATCGCCTGTTGTACCTGGTAAGACATCTTCATACCAGCCACTGCTTTCATCTGAAATGAATAAAGGCCTCATTTGCACTAGGGATATTAAGACTCAGATCAAGTATACCCTGAACATTACATTCAAGGCTAACTTCATTATTTGGTTTCCTTACTCAAAATAATAAAAAAAAATCACAGAATGAGGTACTGGAATAGTAGAGATCATCTATTGTAACCCCATCATTTCAGACATACAAAAACCCAAGGTCTAGAAGTTATTGCTAGCCAAGGTTAAAGCAGGGTCTACAGTTCATGCCTCCAGACTTTTTTTTGAATAGTCACCCTGGTCCAGTCTCAATTAATTGTAAGCTAGAATAAACTCCCTGAGGAACAAACTTGGTTGAAGCTAAGAAAAATATTAAGTGAATCATTCTAAAATAATGATTTGGAAGCAGTGGTTTATTAGAGCAATAGTAATTTACTGAAAACACTTACATGAATGAAGCCAGCATATTTTTTGTCTATTTCCACAAGTTGCTGATCAGCCTTGTTCCTCATAGCAGGTTCTGGATCTGTGCCCATGGCAATTAAATATGGAACACACTGGGAGAAAAAAAGCCTTTATAAGACATCACAGCAGTAAAAATTCTGTATGCATCTCAACAAATGTCAAGCTTATACATCAGATATAAAAATGTAGCAGTACAGACCTTCTTTAATTGCTATCTTCGTGTCCTTTGAAAAGTGATAATCTTTCTTTGATTTAACTTAAAGCAAGGACTCTCTCTCTCTCTCTCTCTCTCTCTCTCTCTCTCTCTCTCTCACACACACACACACACACACACACACACATACACCCTCTTCTTTTAAGCACTGAATTTTCTTGTGGGCCCTATCTCTGAGTATTTAAAAAAGGCAAAAGTTTCAACATACTACTGCATGTTGAAAAGTGATTTTAACAGCTCTGAATGATGAAAAACAGACTAAATATTTGTCAATGTGCTGTTTTATGACACCCATTTCATTATGTTTACATTAGAAAGCATACATTTAGTTATGTTTTAGAAAATATCACTAAAATTCATTTCCCAATATATCAGTGTACATTAGAATAAACTCTATGGAGGAGGAGACAATACTCATAGTCTCTGGAAGTTTCATAGCTTGTGACCCTCCCCAGACCATTTGATAGTAGTTAGTACATCAGCAGAGAATGCAAGTCTTCAGGGATACTAAACATTTCATGACCTTATTTCTTTTTCCTTTTTCTCTTTTTCTTTTTGTGATGCTGGGGTCAAATCCATGACTTGAATATCCGAATATCTTAGGCAGGTATTCTACCACTGAGTTACAAACCTGGCCTTTTAGGCTATCATCCCAACCACACTACAAAGTTTTAACGTGCTATACAGCTGATGTTACCTCCAATTTAAAGAGAAAAATGGAATTCAGATGATGGGATTTACTATTTTGTGGCAGAACAAAACTTTATCCTATTTAGCTTATTATTCTCTCAAACCTATTTAATTTCACTGATTACACATTGTTGGTTCTTAGGGATCTGAGTAAAAGAATTTTATCAAAGCTAGTGAGAGAAAAGGATATTTTCTAGCAATAGAGAGTGGAAGTTTAACATAAATATATAGGTATTTTGTGGCAGTGGCCACATAAGAGATTATTCAGAGTTTAGATTCTTTTTTTTTTTTTTTTTTTTAAGTTTTATTTATTTATTATGTGTACAGTGTTCTGCCTGCACATATCCCTGCAGGCCAGAAGAGGGCACCAGGTCTCATTACAGATGGTTGTGAGCCACCATGTGGTTGCTGGGAATTGAACTCAGGACCTTTGGAAGAGCAGCCAGTGCTCCCAGTGCTCTTAACCTCTGAGCCATCTCTCCAGCCCCCCAGAGTTTAGATTCTTAAGAGCTGAGGACAACCTAGGGAGCTGAGGCAGAAGGACACTTAAGTCCATGAGTTGAGGACAGACAGCCCGGGTAATGTTCTAAGACTAACTCTTAACAAAAGGAAGAAGAAAGAAGAAGAAAGGAGGGGGGATAAGAATAGTTGTCGCCATAGTTTAGGACACAGATTTTATTGAGCAGAATAAAGAATTAATGATGTTCCCATCATAGCGTCATCACAGTTCATTTGGCTGTCAGTGAGTGCTTTTATCACAAAACTTGCTTACCTGAACTGGATGAATAAGACCTTGGTTTAGAGTCAATGCGATCACATTCAGAGCAAAGTGGCGTACACTTGACTGGGTGTGAAAGAAGGCCTCAAGCACCTGTTTGAGGTAAAGCTGCATGATGGAGCTACTCATCCCCGAGGAAACATCTCCCATCTCTTTTAAGTCTTCCTGCTTTGCAACTTTCTTCCCTACAGAGAGGGAAAAGGAGAAACACATCAGGTCAATTAACTCTGCTTACTACTCCTGACCGAGTCTACAACTCAAACCCACAAAGTGGTACAGATCATGTGCAAGCTCCAGTGGTTCCCAATCCTCTGTCCTCAACCATGTCAGAGGCTCCTTGAGAATGGTAAGAACTGTAATCCCTTCTCCTCCTGGGAAGTGTTAATGCTTGTAGACACCTCCATTTTGTAACAGTTCTCGAGAGTTTAAGAACACTGTTGGGCCTATGAACTTCAGCTTACTAAGTCTCCCTTCCCCGAGTTCCGACGTCCTCCTCTGTGAGGCGGGTTCCAGTGTGCTAACCACAGCACGCTCTCACTTACAGTCTCGGTCTGCTTGCTGCATCCGCGTGTCCTCTTCTTGGAGATAAGTCTGGAGGTTCTTTAACACTTGTATTTTTAAATTCACTGAGGAGTTCTTATCAGATAAGATAGTATTATACAGATTCTTCACTTCTTGCTCAAACATTAGACTTGGATGCTGTATAAAGGCAAAGCCTAAGAAAAATGGAAAAATGTCTTTATATATTCCTACTAAAGATAAATAGAACACAATGAAAATGTCAAATTATACAAAGAGCTCCTTATTTCAAAAATTTAAACTTAAAATGACTGGAAGAATATGCTGGTGGCCTTACCTAGAGAAGCATTAGAGCAGGTACTTCTTTCCCCATGAATTAAAAACAAGAAATTGCATTTCAAAGGAGAATTTCACACAAGAGGAAACCTTGAGGAGGGAGCAGGGCCTAGTGGCTAGGGGAGTGGATTAGGAGTCAGGAGTCTTGGGTTCTATTCCTGGCTCCACCACTGACTTGTAGTGTGACCTTGGGTGAGTCACACAATCTCTCTTTGCCTCAATTCTCCATCTGTAAAATGGGGACAATAATATTTACCACCCGCCTACCTCAGAGGGATGTTGTCAGGATTTAAGATGTAATGTCTGCAAACATTTTTTTCAGACCCCTAATAGAAGGTACTACAGTGACAATCTAAAAAAATATTGAAATATATCCACCGATGAAACAGAATTTAAAAACAGAACCAAAATTATCTTCCTAATTCTCTCTCAAATGGCCCTAAATTGAGGCCACAATGCTAACTATAACCACTAATAACTAGCAAAATAAAATTATCAACGCATATATAGATAAATGTTTAATAAGAGAAAATTGACTCTTGATGTCAGCAAGCATTAGTAATACCAAAACCAAACCACCAGACTTAAAGCAGAGTGATTAGACAACTAGTTCAAGGTCACACAGGATAATCATGGCCCATGGTACTTTTTTGACACTTTTTTGACTGTTTTACAGTGCTGCTTCCTTAAGTTAAAACTTCATTTATTTGTTCTCTGAATTATCATAATACAATTGGCTTTGTCACTCTATAAAATTTATTATCTACAGTTAATACGTAGGGATATACACGGGCATGTAGGTAATATCACATCTCCAAACTAATAAATGATGCTTACACTTTTACTATATTTCCTACTATAAGTACTGTTTTACCTTATCTCCTACTGCAAGCACCATTTTACTGTATCTCCTCCTGTAAGCACTGTTTTACTGTATCTCCTCCTGTAAGAACTGTTTTACTGTATCTCCCCCTGTAAGAACTGTTTTTACTGTATCTCCTCCTGTAAGAACTGTTTTACTGTATCTCCTCC